>LPNX010431564.1:496320-507099 GCA_001517045.1 Pseudotsuga menziesii | reverse complement strand
CCTAGATTCTTATGATACTAGATTATATTTCAGAAAGAACAGAATTGATCTATAATATAATTTTTCTATAGAATGGTATGTTTAATACATGCCCCCTCTGGAGCATAATTTTTGTACAAATGAGAAGATTTTATACTTCCCTTTTTGCAAACCTGCGACTCTTACAACTACTAACCAGTTTTAGAGGGTAGTAATTTTATCCAAACGGAATTAATTCTATAATATTTTGAAGCAGTGCAATGCATTGAATATCACATACCAATATGACAGGAGCCTAGAGAGATATAACTGCACCCATGTTTCCTGGTACTGCAAGGGAAACAATCTTTTAATAATGATCTAGTAGAAGATGAGAACTAAAGCATAAATATAAAACACGTATAGCTATAATGGAAAAAATTGTAAACTTCCAATCCATTACCATTTGGGAATAACTCATGCCATTGGTAATGAACATATTTTACATTCATTATGTCCTTTGTTGGTTGCACAAGAGGTTTTATTTGCATTGCAAAAGTGCTCTAAAAAAGTTAAAACTTAATAGTTGTTTGCTCAAAAGATGTACTATTACAATACTTTTCCAAGAGCCTAAATATATGATAAGTTTTCTATTTACTTGTATATAGTAGCTGAAAGACAATTTACTGATAAGTAGAAGCATCCATAATACAGTATACCTGCAAGTACACAAGATGAACAAATTATCTTTCATGTACAGATCCAGTTAATTTTATTTTCACATGAATACCTTGACTATTATATTAATAAATATGAACTTGTCCATGGGTACGTGGTTCAGCAATGAAGTTGGTGGAATGTTAGGGAACTAATCAAGATTATATTTCCCCAGAGACATGAATAAGCAATTGGGTCAAGGACCAATTCTTGGGTGAACCTGATAGAATAGTACACCCCTTGTTATGGAAGCTTAGCTGAATAGAAATGCTTGTGATGATTGGGTTTCCCTTGAATGCCATTTTTCTTGTGTAAGAGGGCCACTTGTGGTGCCCCACCTCGTCGAGCCACTTATACTGCCTTTGGGGCTGTTTTAATGATTCCCTCGAGTGTAAAGGAAGAACTTTAAAAAATAAATAGATGAATGTAAGATTACAAAATTCTTCCTACCATTACTCAAATATCCCAAAGGAAGCATGGAAACTCACTTTAAGAGTGTTAATTGACTCTCGTGCATCCCTCTTCCGACATAAATTCTTGGCTACATGTAGCATCCTCTGCTAGGTTAGTCACCTCAAAAATAACTTACTGACATAACTTACATGTAGCATCCTCTTCTAGGTTAGTCACCTCAAAAATAACTTACTGACATAAAAGACAGGTTCTTAAATAGACCATCTTTAAGAATGAGGTTGGTGACCATCATCTATATTATAAAAGTAAATCTATTTGAAAAAACATTCTCTGTTAACAAACATAGATGATGACAAAAATTGTATCAAACAAAGTTGCTTTCATATTGCATGTATGGAATCATGAAGGTTTGTCAGGATACCTATGACCACCAAAGGAGAAACCTTGTAATGAGCCAATCTGAACTTTCAATCCATCGCCGCAACAATGGAAATAAAAAAAAAGATGATAGCCAATATATTTGGTAGCAAATATACAAAAATAGCCAATATATACAATGAAGGCATATTTCCTGTTTTCCTAAGCCACAACTTGACAATCTTGATTATCCCAGATGGATTTTCCCAGGTATGCACATAGCATGTCAGAAGGATAACAAACCATGCAATAGCAACAAGTAGCTTTAAAAAGTGCCTGAACATATCAAACAGTCTCATACTGTGATAAGCTTTAAAGTTGAGAACAATATCCAAGACACCTGAGGATTTGAAGAAATATTAGTGTGAGAAAGTCTAAATCATTTGCGGTCCAAGTAAATAATTTAAAAAGCTATGCGGATGATTTTTTATTTAACCTTGTCATGCTTAAATTTTTAGAATATTGATTATCTTAAGAATTAGAAATACAAGAAATTGTGATGATGAAAAATACAAGCAAACATAATACATTGATCCGATAGGGAAAAGTCATGAAAATGCATCAACACTGATATATGTAAAAACCATACATGCAAACTAGAGATTATTAAACAGGATAGCTTGTTACAAATGGACGTAGTATTTTGGAACTCTACAATGGCTTGGCTTTGATAAATAGTCTTAGAGATTGGGAATTAAGGAGCAAACTCTTGGGCCCAATTTGACATGTTTACCCTGAACAAGACGAAGTATTGCTACTGTAATAAATATACTCAAGGCCTGCTCAAAAAGGTCCTTTTGAAAAATATCCATTGGAGAACCTGATCCATTCCAAGCAACAATAACCATTGCCTGCACAACAATACAAATGAGTTTTTTTTACAGGAATGATATAATGATGAAACCTGGTTACAATAATAAGAAATATATACTGGATTTCCTGAAACCATACATGCAATGCTAGAATGCAGAATGTCCACATTCGATCAAAAATTTGAAAGATGTGCCAGAATGTACGCATCTCCACAAAGTTTGTCTTTCCAGTGCCTTTTACTGTGACCTTTGTGGATGCCTTCTGGGACTGCAAACAAGTAAACACTAATGGATTTTTCTGGTATTGAATATTTATTTGGTGCTAGATTATAAGGATAGGAACAGGCCCCAATCATGGGAACATACTCAACATACTTGTTTTATGCAGGCTTGCAATCCACGATTGAGGAGGAATTGACCGCAAACAATGAACCATGTTGCTCAGGGAAATTTGAAAAAATTGGCAGCTCTTTAGTGTTTTCTCTCAAATCCATCACTGACTGTTCATTGGAAAACCAATTTACCATTTCCTTGGTACATCGACTTTCAGCAAGTACACTGTTGTGCATGTCGGTTGTGTTGCCAAAATTAATCTAGAGGCTCCTCTTAACAAAGTCTGTATTCTGAGTTGTGGCGTCTCAACAGGTAAATCACTTCCTGGACTTTTTTATACTGATTTAAACTATATAATGTTTTACAAAGTGGGTAATTCAATTCTTAAAGTGTGGTTTGCTAGATTGTTAATAAAACCATCCATGATCATTTCCTTGATTGGATTTCTTATTCAAAATTAATTTTGTTGTGGAATGAGGGATGGGTGCAACTTTGAATGTAGCCAAACCCAAGAAGGGTTCAACAGTAGCAATATTTGGCCTTGGGGGTGTTGGGCTTGCTGTAAGTTCTAAAAACAAGTTTTATCTCCCTTTTTGTTCATGTGTATACATTGAAGTTCAAAAACTGCAATTTTGTTGAGGATAATTATGATTATTTTACAGTTCAGCTCCCATGTCTGCAATTTTTTGGGATCATTATGACCAGCCTAGATCCAAATCTAGGCTCTATCAAGTGTCTAGAGGAATCAATTTAATTTTAATTTTGGGTAGATCAACACGTTGGGTATAAAATTTATTACTATTTTATTACAGTGTCACCTACAAACGTGACAACATCTCCCCATACTCCCCCATATTGTGCTCGAGAACGCCTCTGGACACAACTAGTTTACTCTTTAATAATATTTTATTACAGCTGTACAAACGTGACAACATCTCCCCTGTGCTCGAGAACGCCTCTGGGCACAACTAGTTTACTCTTTAATTATCTGTTAGACTTCTGATTTGGCCTTTAACTACGTAGGCTGCTGAAGGGGCAAGAATTGCAGGAGCTTCTCGAATAATTGGAATCGATTTAAACAGTGACAGATTTGAAAATGGTTGTAGATTGCCCATTTCATGGTTGTACATCAATTGCATGCATACGGTAGTGTCCTGTATTTTTTTTTTTGCAATGATTTATGGAGTTTGAGGATATGCCCTTATTTGAAATCCATATGGCATGCTTAGGTGGCAAGCTTGAAGAGAAATGTTTTGACCATGTCATTTGCACCAAGGGATTCACATGAAGCCCAAGTGTAGTTTTCTTTGGAGCGAGGCATACCTGCTGTGATTGGTGTAATGGGGACACAACAGCTTCCTTACCCTTCCAGGGATTTTGACATGTCTCAATGTTCACGGTGTTCGATACCTAGGACTGCAAATGGTATTGGGGACTTTTACTGTTTTAATGCTTTTGTTAAAGTTAAAATTCTGAGCTATAGAAGAGCCTTGAATTTACTAATTTGATTCTCAAATTGATTTGTGTAGCTTCATTTGTTTGCAGATGGTATGTATTTGATAGAAGTGGATAGAGTCTTGAGACTAGGTGGATATTGGATTCTCTCTGGTCCTCCCATCAATTGGAAGAAATATTACCAATCTTGGTAGAGATCAAAAGAGGATCTCTAGCAGGAACAAGAGAAAATTGAAGAAATAGCAGAACTTTTGTGCTAGGAAAAGAAGTATGAAAAAGGTGATCTTGCCATTTGTAAAAAGAGAGTTAATACTCATTCTTGTCCTAGAAGCCTGAATACTATTCACCCACCTCCTACCTATGAATCAGGAAATCCAGATGATTATTGGTAAGTTCCTGAACTTCATAGCTCAAAGTTGAAGACAGTTTATGTAGCGTAATTTTATAACAGAACATAATCAGATCGATAGTGTGCTAAAATATATTTTCAAAAATTCATTGCTAGTGAACAAAGTGATTATATTTATGAGCAATGTTTGTAACCCAGACATTTTTTGTGCTTAAGCAGGACCATAAGCTCAGTGCTGTAGGTATTCTTAGGTTTAAATTTAGGCTCCAATACATTCCTGGGGTTTGACAGTTAAAACCTATTTTTGTCCTTCCTAGAATGTGCTTTTAGATTCCAGGTATTGGCTACATTTGTTATTCTATTAAATGAGCATTTAACACCTGTCCTTGTAAGTATTCTTCTATTGGTTTTTTTTCCTTTAGAAGACTAATATCATGCCAAATTCTAAATTGGATATCAATCTTGCAATGGATATGTTACAAAGTGCATTGTGGTTGTAGGATTCCTTTGAACTAAAATGTCAGTGTAGCTGACTATGAAAAATTTAAACTTGCACTACTATTAAGTTGAAGTACATGGTATGTTTGTTTGTCATAATTTTCTGACATGTAGAAATATGGAGAACTACTTTGTAACAATTGATAGAATGGCCATTGACCTATTATAATTTGTGATTTTAATTTTAAATGCTACAAGATTCAAGGGATTAGCAACTTTATATCCTGAATCAACTTTATATCCTGAATACAAGTCAGAGATACATTTTGAATTCATCATTTTTATGTGAGTTTTGAATTTTTCCTATCTGCTTTTACATTTTAATGGCCATGCATGAAATGATCTTGTGCTGCAGATAGGTTTAATTTTAACTGTCTAAATCTTAAAAAATTTCAAGCATGTTTGCATAATTGGCTTCATATTTCATTACAGTACAAGAAGAGTCTATTTTTCTCCCGATCTGCTTTGACAGTGGCCTAGTTTTACTCAGATGATTGAAATTTTAGGCTTATCTCATAATGTCTATAAAATCTGCTGACCCCCCAGGCATAAGAGAATGCAAAGATGAACTACGCAAATGCTAAAGTCAATGATGCTAATGATGTGTCTGGAGGGATTTTGGAGAAGTTCCCAAAGTGCTTGAATTTAGATATTTAAACCTTATTATAATATTTTGATAATAATGATTTCTAAAAATTAAAAATAAAATAATTAAAAAAAATTTAAACTTAAAACCGACTTAAAAACCTAGAACCTATTATGCTTCACACTAACTATAAATACTTACGGGCTTCTTGGTATTTTACCTCATGCTTCAGTTGTCTCCTAATGATGATCCCATAGTAGGGATCAAAACGTCGATATTTGTGAAATCATCCAATGCAGCTCCTTCTTATTTACAATTCTCCACTGTATAAATGACTACTTTCATAAATACTAGTTACTGGTAAGTTGTAATAGTAATAATTATGTAGTTTGTAGATTGATATCTATCATAAATTTGTTTGAATATCATCATTGTCAAGCAATAACAACTTCTTAAAGGGTGCTATCTCAATGGTAGAGCGCCTTCCTAATTATAGGCAGGAGGTTGGTGGTTCAATTCCTCCATGCCCTATCATAAATTTGTATCTATAAAAATGACTAAATTCACATATATACCACTATTAGTAGCTAATTTCCCGTATCTTAGTCGTATTTAGGTTAGTCATTAATATGTTAACATCTAGTAGTTTATTTAGTCGTATATTTGTTCATTAATGGTTGCAATCAGTGAGTAAATCAACGACTAAATCAATGACTAACTCAGTGACTAAATCAATGACTAAATCATTAACTATTAATGACTAAAACAATGACTAAAACAATGACTAAATCATTGACTATCAATGACTAAAGCATTGTCTATCAATGAATAAATCATTGTCTATCAATGACTAAATCAATGACTACTAAGTCAAGCTATTAATGACTAGTGAAATATGACTAGCTATAAGATAGTGGTAATTTGCTACTATTAGTCACCAACTCAAAAATAGTCGTTTATAGCCTAATTTTAGTCATTTTTTTAGTCATTAATTTCTCATTTTCTACTAGTGATGTGCGTCGTGTCTTAGGAGAAGACTAGGGGTTGATTAGGGTTCTTGAGGGGAAGTTGGCCAAGCTTACCTAGAGGGTACCCACCTTATGGATTGAGCACATCCCAACCATCATGCTGGAGTTTGTGGTTGGTGTACCACCTGTCTGGATACGAATTTCGAGGCAAGTAGCCAGAGCAGTTTTAGTATACATAGATGTTGTTGAGGCTACTGAAGTTGAAGACGCTGAAGAAGCCAAAGTATAGGGAGATCGGGGGGGGGGGGGGGGGGGGGGGGGGGCAGGGTGTTCCAGCTTAGATCTAGGGAATTTGATGGAATATGATCCATATTTTCTATATTTTTTGTATATTATACAGTTATGATTGGATCTAAGGATCAGAGACTCGACCTATCTATGCATAGATATTCATATATATATATATATTCGTTTATTAGAAATGTTTTTTATGTGTATGCTGTATATTTTTATGAAAAATGTGTTAAATGTCAATCCAAGATGTAATTAGCATATGGATTAGTTAATGAATTTTGATTCCTTGGAATATGATTGAATGTAATGACTTCAAAATTTATTTCCAATAACCTAACTTGCATAAACTGACATAATAGAATAGGGTTCTGCACCTGATAAGCTCGATTGAGATAGGAAACCACCAGTTGAGAGTCCAGTCGGACTTCCAGCTGAGTGATACCATGTGACAAAGCATCCCATAGAAGCTCAATTACAGCCCTATACTTAGCGACATTATTAGAACCAGGACCTAAGCAAGCACCTCCTAAGGCAACTAATTGCCCCGAGGGAGATAAAATGACCCATGCTGCTGAAGCTAGATTACAAGTGTGGTGACTAGCACCATCAGCGAAACCTACGAACCTCTTGGAAAGCATCTGAAACAACTAGCAGATGTTATAAAAAACACAAGCTGACGAACTAGTGTACATAAAAATACATACAATAAAATATAAGAAAAAGTGCTAAGCCTAAGCATAGTACTTCTTTAGGTAGAGCCCATTTCTAGGCTCATGCAGCTTATTCCCATCAAAATCAATCAATTCATATGCACTCTTCTTTAATAACTTTGAAACGACATAAGGCCCCAACAACATCGACTTGAACTTTCCTGCCCCCAGGGGTTCTTTGTCTTGGTCCCAGAGCAAAACAACTTCCCCCTCAGAGAAAATGCAAGGCTTGACTGACTTATCATATTGGCTTTTGACCCTCTCTTCGTGAGCTTGATTTGCTGTCAGCGCATCTCTATGCTGCTCATTAAGATGTTCTAAATGTACAAGATGTTCTTCAGGCTCCGTCGTATCAGGTAACACATGAATAGCTATTTTCAAGGACAGGATTTTGCATTCAACCGTGGCAACGGCTTCCACTCCATTAATGAGTTGGAAGGGAGAGAAACCCATAGCAGTTTTTACATTAGTTCGGTACGACCAAAGTGCGGGGTATAGCATGATATGCCATTTAGAACGGGCTACAGGAATAGTACGTTTGAGGATAGTCTTCAAAGTTTTATTAACAAACTCAACCTGACCATTTGCTTGAGGATAGTACTAAGATGAATGTTCTTGTTTGAATCTAAGCATAGTGGTCAGTTTCGTCATCATGCTATTTTGAAATGACTGCCATGGTCAATGATAATCACCTTGGGTATACCAAACCGTGCTATAATTTGATTGAACAAGAAAAAAGCTGCGGTTTCCCTGTTGACTTTAAAGGTGGGCATTGCCTCTGCCTATTTCATAAAATAGTACACAGCGACAATGATATATTTGTGCCCCCAGTCAAGGCTGGGTT
Organism: Pseudotsuga menziesii; assembly: GCA_001517045.1. NCBI lineage: Eukaryota > Viridiplantae > Streptophyta > Pinopsida > Pinales > Pinaceae > Pseudotsuga > Pseudotsuga menziesii. Next base: position 498,744 of record LPNX010431564.1, on the reverse strand, counting down.
ACACGTCACATAATCAATCCCCCACTTTATGAAGGGGCCCACCGAGAAAATGGGAAATAACGGAGTGGGATGTAACCACATCTTCCTAGTGTAAATCTTCCAAGGATGACAGCACTTCATGGATTCCACACAATCGTTGAAGATTGTGGGCCAGAAGTAACTGGAACGTAGAATCTTCTGGACCGTTTCTAACCTAGATAAATGACCCCCACATGCTCCACTATGCGTGTCATTCAGGACAATCTCTTCTTCATCATGGGTAAGACATCGACGAAAAACATAATCTACCCCCCGACGATATAGAGCATCTCCTATGATGAGGTATTTCTTAGCATGAAGGCATAGTTTACGTCGTTCCTCTCACGAAGAAGCTGTAGGATACTTTAAAGTCTCGAGATATATAATTATATCTCCGTACCAGGGGTCAGAGGTGGATATCAAGAAGATATGCTCATCTGGGAATGAGTCTTCTTCAATGACTACATCTTCTTCGGTTAGAAATTCTGCTATAATCTCAGCAAAAACTAGTGATTTTTTACATTTAGCGGACTGGAAATCCAAGTCAAACTCTTGGAGAATGACTATCCATTTGTTGAATTTTCCCCCAACAATCCATTGGGACAAAACATATTGAAAAGGATTAACATCCACCACTATCGTTGTAGTCCTTAGTAAAATGTAGTGATGTAACCTCTGAATAGCATAGACAGCTTCTAAGGAAAATTTCTCACTGTGGGAGTAATAGAGTTTAGGTCCGGCTAAAGCACGACTAAGATAGTAAACGACATGCTCCTGGAGCTTATCATCCTCCTGGACCAGGACTACCCCAATGGTTGACTTGGATGTAGCCAGATACAATATAAAATCCGTAGAGTAATCTGGCGGACGCAGTAAAGGTGCCGACAACAAAGCTTTTTTCAATGCATTGAAAGTGAGTTGTGCAGTTTCATCCCATACAAATGGGGTGTCCTATTTTAGTAGGTGCATGAAACCCTTGGTACTCTTGGCATAGTTTACAATGAAATGTCGAAGAAAAATGGACTTTCCCTACAAGCTCTGAAGTCGCCTAATAGAATGAGGAGGAGGCAGATTTACAATGGCCTCTACTTTTAACAGATCCACCTGAATGCCTCTATTAAAAACAATGAATTTGAGGAGTCTCCCTGACTCAACACAGAACACGCACTTGTAGGGATTCAACCAGATCTTATAGTATTTCCATCACTCAAATATTAACATTAGGTGATCTTGATGGTCAATCCTCTTACGAGAATGTGCAAGCATATCATCAAGGTAAGGTTCGACAATGGCTTTGATATCATGGAAGGAAAATTTCATTGCCCATTGAAAGGTTGCCCCAACATTTTTCAATCCGAACAGCATTTTTTTGTACGTGAAGGTACCCTAAGGACAAATGAAAGAAGTTTTATCTTAGTCTTTCGATTTTATTTGAATTTGATTGTATCCAGAGAAACCATCCATAAATGAGAAAACTTCACTTCCCAGGAAAGCATCTATAATTTGATCTATAAATGGTGTGGGATAGTTGTCCTTAGGATAGGCTTTATTCAAATGTTGAAATTTGGTACAGAAATGTATGGTCGCTTGCTTCTTATCAACAGGAACTAGGTTTGATACCCATTTCATCAGAGCTATGGGATAAATAAAACCAGCTTTCAACAGTTTTTCAACTTCAGCCTTCACAGCCGCCACTTTACATGGGTTAACAGGTCTTAGCTTTTGTCAGACAGATTTAGAGTGGGGGTATGTTCCGATCTCATGCTCAACTATCGATGGATCAATGCCTGGAATCTCCTCATATGACCAGGCAAAAACGTCACAAAATTCCTTGAACAAGGACGTATAGATTGCAATCTCCTCAGGAGATAAGTTTGCATCGATATGCATATTTTCCACAACATCAGGATTTACAGAGATGTTGATAGGGATAGTAGAGGAAATATTTTCCATATTCCCCTCAACAAACATTCCTTCCTGTTACCACCTAAGTTGTACTTAGTGGTTTTCTATCAAGTGAGCCTGGTGAACCGGATAGGGATAACTTGTTCGGACTTCAGAGAGCCTTCAGTCTTGCTTCCAGGAAGCTTTATTGTAGCATATCACATGTTCATACCCCATGGGGGAATTGTAATAAATGTTCTAGCATGATAGTGTATGTAAAAGACTCGGTCTCTTAGACTTCATTTTTCAATCCGATCAGCCCAGGGTGTTTTTTCCCTTGGTTATTATTGGTTGTTGAATAAACGACTGATAATTTCTGAGTTTTTCACTCCATACCTCCAAAGTTGGGGTGGTCGGCTTGGCATTTGGGCCTAATGAGGTTATTAGAGTCTATGTGTCAATGTGTAAGCATGCTAGACATCATTTTTGAGTCATATGAACATGTATAAGTCCCCTTAGGTG
>LPNX010431564.1:416469-487857 GCA_001517045.1 Pseudotsuga menziesii | reverse complement strand
ACAAGGTGACAGCCTTGACTCGAGACTTTCCCCCAAGGACACACCGAGTGGCTTGAAGATTTCTGCCACATGATCCAGGTGTGTGAAAAGGCGGCAACACTTCCCTTGGTAAGGGATTGATGGGTATATCAACATCATTTTCCAGTCTCATATGAAACTCTTGATTCTCTATCATGCTTAGCTCTAGAAGAAAATAGGAATGATGATGAAGATATTCACAGATTTTATCACGTCTACACATGGATTCCAAAATGGCTTCATTAGAAGGTAAAACCATATCTAAACAATTTGTAGAATGCAAAGAGTTTTCTGCCCAAGTAGGCAAAGAGACTTCTTCCAGATCCTACGAGACTATGAGAGGGTCTAGAATGGGATCAACAGTGGTTTGAGTTATAGCTTGGTAAGCCACTTCTACTATTGATAAGGGAACTTTTGGTTCATGGGGGGAAGGGAGAACCCAAGGATTAGTCCTATCATCAACCGTGGCTATGGACATCCCCACACTAGTAGAACCTATATAGTTAATCAGGGCTGGAAGATCAAATGTGCCCATCAGCAATGCGTACATTCCATCCCCCGAGCTCTCACTAGCAAGTTTCACCTGATCAACCAATGGCATAGTGGACTCATTAGACTCCATGCAGCCTTTCCAAGTAAAATTGAGTTGGTCAACAGTAACCAACTTCCCTTCGTGTGGAAACACTACCACCTAAAAGACGGCTGATGCAATAGTAGACATGGCATCAGTCCAACTTCTTCCCAAAAGAAAATTATAGTCCAAAGGTGCATCAATCACTTCCACCTCAACAGATGCCACTTTCCTTGCTAGCTTAATTTCAAAAGCTGGTAGGATACCATGTGGATGAAATGACCTTCCGTCAAAAGCAGTAAGCAGAGTGTTTCATGAGACTAGCTCTGGGGATCTGAGAGCTTTCCAACATGACAAGGACATAATGCATGTAGAATCACCCTCATCAACAAATTCCCTTCCAATGGTCTTTCCACCATGGATGACATCTATTGATAAGGCTACGTGGTAAGGTAAGAAAATTTTAACATCAGACAAGTGAAATTTAGCCATGAGACTCAACAAGTCCATGCTGCCTAAGGCTACTAAGAGTGCATCCCACTGGGTGGGACAGCTCTGAAACACCTCTGATGCTGACATTGCACAAGGGGTTTGGGCCAAGTCTTCAACCACAGAGTAGTTTGACGTAGCTCTAGCATTAGGGTTATGCAAGGTCTTCTTAAAGAAACCTTTCGATATCTTATGCATAGTTTCAACAGGATTCTTGATTGTGAGAGGGTTAGAATTTTTACCTATAGAATAACCCTTCTCAGAAGTCTCTTTTTCATATTTTTTATTCCTAGTTTGTAGCAAACTTGAAGATCGAACCATGTTGATATAATTGGGGTCAGGGGCATTTGGAGAGCCCCCTGCTACATTAGAAGTTGAAGTAGAATTCTATCCTTGGGGAAATGGATCCTTGAGGACAGCTGGTTGTTGAAATTTTAGTAGCTTCTGGGCTTGTTCCATAAGCGTACAAAGATGGGTGAGGTGATCCTCATGGAAAAACTTACACGATAATTTCACCTTTTTCTTTTCTTTCTTGCCCCCATCATCACTATTTGTGGGTTTCTGCTTGTTTTGATTTCCCTCTCCTTTCTTTCCTCTCTTCTTCTTCCCTCCAGGTTGTTGATTTCCCTTCTGAGAGGTCTGTGCAAAAATATTTGCATTTTTGGGTGAGGGGGCAGCCTTTGTTGCGTCCGCCATAGAATGTTTGATGGATAGTTGATGGAGTTGTTTGGCCAAAGATTCTACAGTGGGAGAGTTTATGGACCCAACCACACCATTGGCATGGGGTCCAAGCTTAGGTTTCTCTACATCGTGGGTAGGCCTCGGTGCCTTAGGAATAATCTCATACAAGATCCTAGATTGAGAATAAATCAAATCCAATTGTTGGGCCCTCAGGATAGCATCTTCCTCATTCGTCACTCCTGATGTAGATACGTCCTTAGATATGTAAGGAAATAATAATTTAAGGAAGCATTCTAGTAAGAACTCAGGAGGAATAGTGGCTTTAATAAGGATCTTCTGCCTCCTCCATTGTTGGATGTGATCCAAGATGTGGGTAGGCTTGTTTTTCCTGAAGGTAGATAACAAGTCTGTTCTGAAATCGTATCAGATCGGAAGCTAAAAGTGGCTAAGGAATGCATTATCCAAGTCCCAAAAACTATTGAACACAGTAGAAGGAAACTCAATGTACTGTTTTGTTGTAGTACTTGTTAAATCTCTTTGGAATAGGATGAACCTAACTGAATCTTCATTCCGTGAATTAGAAGAACATCATAAATGAAAAGTGGTGGCATGAGCCCCAGGATCTTCACCAAATTTTCCTTTGAATTTTGGGATGTCTGATGGAAATTTGGTGGGGATAGGTGGCCACAAAGGGTCATGCCTCACTGGATCATTCATCAATTTAGACAAATTTTGCAAGTTTAACGTTTCCAGGAATGGAATCTTAGATCGAACCGGAGCACTAAAAGTGCTAGAATGGGGATTAGAGGTACTTACCCCCAAATTCCCATAAGTTAAGGCGGGGTTGCCTCCTACCACCTGTTGCAAAGTGTATGGGTTACTTGGGAATGGATTCCATCCGTAAGCCACAGGATTATGGTTGGGTGGTGCATTATAAGAGGTCTCGGCCGCCACAGTCGAAACTGGGTTTTGAAAAACAAGAGCAGGTATCCCTCCGCTAAACAACAAAAAGGGAGACCTCATGAATGGGGCCAAGATCGGAGTTTGAAAACTTTTCCCGTAAGGGTTAGTGTTCCAAACTGCACTCCTACACAAGAAGGTGATGGGCCTACGTATGGAGTGGATGGGGGAATATGCCCCCCATTCCAAGGAAATCCTTGGACAAAAGTCGAGGATCCTACCGGACCACTCTAGGCAATGTGTGTGAAGGAGGAATGAATAGTAGGTATACTAGGAATCCCAGTAACCATGCCACCAAAAGCACCTACCAGGCTTGTGGGAACTAGTGGTTGAACCACTCGGCTCACTGGACTTAAGGGTGTAGCAGGTATGCTAGATCTAGGGGCACTCACCGAGGGAGGTAGTATCCCTTAAGATGGAATGGCTAAGGTGAAAAAAAAAGAACTTTATCCTGTAGTAGACATTATCCTACCCACAGGGACACCAAACACAGATGGATCAAAAGGATGAACCTGGACGATCACAGGATCGTTTATGTTAGTCAAGGGTGTATTAAAATTCCTTGCAAACTCGTCAGCCTGCAAGTCTTCTATCTCAATTGTGTTAAAATGAAAACGGTTTTCCCTAATTTTTGGTTCACCTAGAACTTCACTTACTCCTATCGGTTCAAATGAACCGTCTGTGTCCAATATTTGACTTTGAGGTGGAGGTGGAGGTTCTAATGTGATGAGAGGAGGAAGGTTTTCAACCTTCATGACCTTCTAATAGGTTGGTCCTCCACGATTGTAAATTTGACAATTCAAACTGTAAGGTCAGATAAACACAGACAAACCACAGAGCAATCACTACGAAAAAATCCTTAAGTCTCAATAGTCAGCAAGGGTAAAATATATGCTTTCCTAAAGAAAGTTGAAGACCAGTTACTTAGTATCCTTGAATAGGTTCTTAGGAACACACGGAGGAATCACCCACCACCCTCCTACACTTTCAACAAGGGTTACTTCCAAGCCTGTCCAAGGTGAACCAGAAATAGCCTTTTGGTTTACCTAGGTATGAACCCTAGATGTCAAGAGACTAGAGGCTACCTTAACTATACCAATAGTCTGGGATGATAGTCGCAAGCCTAATTCGTACACATGGGCATGACAGTTGAGCCCGAAAATCTGTCTAGGACAGAATCCGCAGATGTGTAAAAGTCCTTATTTACATTTGGACAAGGAATCAGAGGGTTATCCCATCAGTCCAATGCCTCCACGCGGCCTCGTGCTTGACTCCCATTTGAGAGGAGATTCCCAGATACTATCGATAAAGAGAAGGGTTTACCTATCAATTGGTCCATTGTGTCTGAATTTTAATACTTATGGGAAGTTTACACCTCCTATCCCACAATTCTAGCCTAAACTAGTAGGTCTATGGCCCTAAAAAATAAAAATTACTAATAGATTTTAATTGTTGCGTTCATTTTAAGGGATACTTTTTACTCAGAAGGCAAGTCGAGTGAAAGACTATGATGTTTTTTGACTCGATAAGAAATATAAAAAGCAAAGGTGTATACTTCCAAAGTAAAATATCACTAAAAAAAAGTCTTATTTTCTTTTTGTAAATGTAAATTGTTGAAAATGCAACGATAAAGAGAACACTAAGGATATATTTTTGTAGTTTTTTGAGATTATATTTTAAAAACTAAAAATAAAACTAGTATATGCAAATCAAATGCAAGATATTCTAAATGTTTTCTTTTGACTTTTTAAAATGCTCAAAGACTACTATGCACGTAAATGCACAAAAATTGAGTATGCTTGAATTAAACTAACTGTATAAAGTAAGCAAAGTGAAGTAAATAGATTAATAAGACCAAATATCAACCATCTAAGGAAGACTTGGAACCCTAGCTTGGGCAGACACAATGAAAGAAAATCACAGAGATCAAACAAAGGCAAGTGGCAAACCAATCACTATCTGAAAATAGAATGGGATATACAGTGTCTAGAACCCTGATCACTGATTCAAACAACCAATCAATTGAACCTATAACCAAAATAGGAAAAAACACTTCAAGTTGCTAACAGAAAGATAATCCAAACAATAAGAACTCAAGGGCTTTACAAGAAAGCACAAGGTGTGGCCAACAAAGTCATCAAATGAACAATGTAATGCTTATAAGGAAGAACAACCAGCAAACAAACTTTAAAGAGGGACAAGGACAAGCAAACCCTAGCCCAAAAATTTCAATGATGAGGCTTGTACATGACTGTGTATAAGGGAAACCCACATACTGTACGTGACTTTCCTAGATAGAAACCCACATATGCAGGCCTTTGTACGCGACTATGTGCAATAGAAACTCACGTACATGTGCAAAATTTTCTAATAAAAAGAAAAAAATTTCAAGGTATTCAAACACCACTCTAAGCATGAACCAAGACAGGACAACACACACAGAATCAAGGAAAAGACTGGGCAACGGTCAATAGAAATAACCCACATTAGTCTAGGCTCCCCAGTGGAGCTGCCAGTTCTGTTGTTCAGGAATAAACACCCTTATAACCTATGGTATGGGGTTACCAACGTACTTCTAAAACTTATTAGATAGTCAAATTAAAGTACAGAAAAGGAATAGGAAGAAATGTTGAACTCACCCGACTAACGATGGTTGATCCAAGCTTTCTCTTCTCCCGTTCTGCTTCTCTCTAAAGCTTTCAGGGATGCACCTCCTTCACTTGCAAAGATAAATTTCTCCAAGTACAATCTTGTACATGTACATATGACAAGTTAGATGAACAATATATAGAGTGCTTAATCAAAAATATTCATCAAACATGATACATGAAAGAGACTCAACACAAAGTTTGAAGAAGAATTTTCTTTATTAACAATAGTGAATGAGATAAGTGTACAACCCAATGCCTGAGATAAGGAATCCTATGCAACCAAAGGATTCTGAGTTTTGCTGCTCCAAATACTTTTGAAGATATACCATCAACATAAATTTTCTCTCGAAGTATCATTGATTAATTCGCTCCCCAAGGCCTCTATTTATACTTTGGGAAATAGGGCGGTTTCGAAGGTTGAGGAGGTTGAGACAGTTCGGATAGTTAATGATTAGGGTTCAACAAATATCCATTAATTGTTTTTTATTATTTTTAATGTCGAATGGATGTGTATGCGACTATTGATACTAGAAACCCGTGTATGACATGTAAGTTTCTATAAGGGAAACCTGCATACAGATTTGTATGCAGGTTGCAATGAGAATAGTCGCGTATAGTACGCGGGTTGTCGAATAAGATAGTTGCGTATGTACACGAGTTTCTATGGAGATAGTCCTGTACGGCAATCAACATATAGAAAGGTAAAATGGCAAGCTGGTTGGATAGTGAATGCATCTCATGTCATTCGCATCTATAGTGTTTAGGCAACCTTCAATCCATAAGTGTCCTTTTGTGTACCAAAATATGAAGTGTCAGCACTCGGATGGAGAAATGCCATTTGGATTGATAACAAGTATATGTAATGCCCCTTATTGTGACTAGGCATATTTTCAGATATACACAGCGCATTTCATTTTCCTCAGTATATGTTAGACTCATTTCGACTAAGTAAACCATATTTATGGCATGATAGACATGATCAAATGTTGCTTCTATGTTTAATATGTTACTATATTGATGTTGATGTTGATGTAATTGTAACTTCGAAATGTATTAACTCGTATTTCTTATGTATTGTAACCTGATGTTTATTCCAGGATGTATTTGTAATGTACTTGAGTCATGTCATGCCTCGAGGTTCCTATCAGGAGTTTCTATAATGTAAACAAGTCATGTCAAGTCAAGTTGGGTAACCCTCCTATTCTCTAAGGGTTAAAGTCCCCATAGTTCTGGGGCACTAGGTTTATTAGACCCACCTAGTGAATTTGGCCCTAGTTGGGTTTAGTCAAGTCAGAAATTTGTATAAATAAAGAGCTAGACTCTCCATTTATCACACACTCATTGACACTCAGTTGTAGTGCATAGATGAGGAAGAGAAATACACTGGGGCAAGGAAGAAAGAGGTTACTATTGTCAGGAGATCATCTTACTGTTTTGGGTATCACTTTTGGTGTTGATTCTATCTCTGAGGAAGTTGTGGGGTTTTCTCCATTTATGGTTTCCCCGAGGAAAAACACTGTGTTCATTGTCTCTTATGTTTGATTACTATGCTTGTTGTTATCTTAGTTAAATATCCTAATGAAATGCTAGCTTAATATTAAAAATATAACAGTTGATACATTGATGATGATGTTATCATTATGTTTGTGAGGTTACTATGTTATAGTTATCATGAGATTCCTTTATTCATAATGACAGTGTATGTTTAATTGTCATCCTTGATAAAATGTGATATATATTATGTGGCACGTGGATACCAACCCATGATGTGATCAATTTAATGACTCTATGCGATGAAAGGAAATGATGTTGATAATATGCACCAACTAATGATTGAAAGAAGATATTGTTATGAAAGTATGTTTTCAAAGTACTAATCGACAAGACACATGGGCTGTGTAATAACTGGATACTTTATATGAAGTGTGGCATAGTACCTATTTTTGCAGAAGAGCCTTGTTTACAAAACTTGATGATACAATGACACAAACCAATAATCTTGATAGTAGCACAGTATGGTTTTAGATAAGGTATTTTATGTAGTGCATTGCCTACCAAGCAGAGCCTCTATCCATTTCTCCATGTTTTTCTATATGTTAAGCTCATTTTGAGCTCGTTTATAATAAAATAAAGATATGTTAATCATATTTACAGGTTTACATTCATGTACTCCTATTTTTGTAAACAAATTAATGCAGAAATATGAACTTGTAAACAAATAATTGTAGAAATGTGAACTATACATATGTAATAAACTTCAATAATTTTCGTAAACTAGATAGAAATACCCTTGTAGGAGCCATGAATTTAGTATGTAAATAATTAACTTTGATAGTTAAATACCTCGCGCCGAAGTTTGTAGTAGATCCATCGTGTTGGGAAGAGCATGTTGGAACAGAGGCTCCTCGAGCTTTCATTTATCTTCCCATCCAAGCCTTTGTTTACAAAGGAATGATGGACCACCCTGCCGACTAGATCTCATCATGTGTTGGCCCATTTGTTGGCCCCCCAGCACACAAAACAATAATACCGAGAGCAAGTTCCTTTCCCTTCTATATTTTTTCTTCATTTCCAACCATTTCTCAGTCCTTGATTTTCCCCCCTCTTCAATTTTTCCCTCATTTTCCACTCATACATAGTCTAATTTCCCAAATAAAACCAACTCTCGTACCCCCCCCAATCTTTCCATGAGATCTCTTCTAAATACCCATTTTCCTCCTTGCTTCTAGCTTACTCCACCGCCTTTTTCCCAAACACTACATTCACCTCCTCCTTAAGTTTCTGATGCGAGTAAATTATTATAATCATGAATATACATTTATTCATTCACTTGTCCTTATCTCGAGCATCCCAATAGTTAATGTTATTTATGTTGAATTGAATAAGTTGGTGGTTTAGCATTTAATTATTCTTGAAATGTTCATTATGTGTCCCTCATGACATGGTGGTTTAATGGCTATTCCTTTTCAAATCTATTATGTTGAATATAATAGCAATTTAGTAATTATCTTGTGTACAGGTGGGTATCTTAGTTGTCTTACTTGATCCAGAATCTGATGTTAGTAATCACATTAACAAGTATAATTATAAAAGCAATCATGTCATATCTTGATGATCATGTTTTAGTATACATGTTTAACCTACACAAAATGATTTAGCTTATTTGATTAATAATTTGTTTCACTCAAGTTATTTCCACTTTGGTTTAACTAAAAAATAGACTAGGGCATTAATAAATAAATAAATAATAATAATAATAATAATAATAATAATAATAAATAATAATACCATTAATAAAAATTATAAATAAAGACATTTTATAGTATTTTTTTTAATGACAATTATCATAGGAATCGACATGTTATCTTTGGATTTATAATTAAAGCACCCTTAAGAGTCTAAACAACCCTGACAAATTTTCTAATATATATGAACAATGTTTAAGTCCACTCACAATAACTTTCTGACGATAATTATAATTGACGACACTTAATCAATTACTTATTACAATTTTCACCTATCATTAATGAATACGTTAATTGACTTGTTTCACTCATATCCAATAACTTAACATTCATTTTTTTCATTAACATATTTTCCTAATGACAACCTATACCATTTTTACCATGTTAAGTATTTGTATATTCATATTGGTATACATGTGCAAAGTGTGCATGCGTGGCCAGTGATTGCATAGATCATACACGTACTAGAAGAAAACATCATATATTATATGTATATATACATACATATATGTGTGTGTGTGTGTGTGTGAAAAAATAATAATGATCCACATTGATATAGGATTCATGGATACAAGACATAGAAATCGCCAATACCTAATGAGGTTAACATACAAACGCGTAATCTTTTCAACATCATGAATCATTAATTACTAACCAATTAAGTTATAACATCATTATATTTTTAAATTCATTACTTAATCAATTATTTTCAAGGAAGAGACACCTACTACTACTAATCTTGGTATCATAGATCCCCTTGACCCCACATAGTACTAGCTATCACATCCTCCCATCCTAACCTACATCCACACCATCCCTAGCCTTCCTCTGCTAGTATAGAAGTGGATGTCGGTTTCATTGACATGACCACATAACAACCTGAGAGTGATAGCGCTAGATGAACAACCGACCTAGCCTCTCCTAGGAGGCATCCGACCGTCATCATCATAACAACTTGGGGACCGTGTCTCACCACGACCCTCCTACAACCTCGGGTGTTATAAAAACATAGGGTGGAACACATCCATCCCTCTCAACATGTTGGATCTACACCCTATCAAAAACCATACTGTGGTGCTATCGAGATTATTGGTTTGTGTCATCATATCATCAACTTTTGTAAACAAGGCTCTTCTACAAAAATAGGTACCATACCACACTTCATATAAAGTATTCAGTTATTACATAGTCCATGTTTCCCATGGATTAGTACTTTGTTAACATACATTCATAACAATATCTCCATTCAATCATTAGTTGGTGCATATTACAAACATCATTTCCATTCATTGCATAGAGTCATTAGATTGATCACATCATGGGTTGGTATCATGTACCGCATCATATATATCACATTTTATCAAGGATGACAAATAAACATACACTATTGTTATGAATAAAAGAATGTCATGATAACTATAGCATAGTAACATCACAAACATAATCATAACATCATAATCAATTTATCAACATCGATATAGTAACATATTAAACATAGTAGCAACATCAGATCATGTCTATGATGTCATAAATATGGTTTACTCAGTCGAACTAAGTCCAACACATACTGACAAAAATAAAATGTAGCATGTCTATCTGAAAATATGTCTAGTCAAAATATGGATCATTACAAAATAGTTTTGACCCTATAGTTTTCCAAAGCACATATTACAAGGTATTTAAGGTATAAACCTTAGCATATTAAATACATACCCCAAAGTTTATAAACATGCAAATAATTAACCTCTTAAGAAACTTATGAACATAGGATATAGGTGTAGTTAGGACTAAGACTTTAGACCTCCTTTCATCGGTTATGAACATGATAATTTAGTATAGATGTAGTGGTGTTGGATGTTTTTATTCTCTACGATCATAGACAAAGTTCACCGCCAAGATAACCTGCACAAGATTAGGATCTTGAATTAGTTCGCAATGAAATAAGTAATCTACTTAAGGTAGTGGGAATCATTACGTTCTCGAGTGGACCCTCAAGAGATAAACCCCACCACTCCACCCCTTGACATATGAAGGCAAGTCAATCTTATTAATGGATAAAACACTATGACCATCAACGAAAATTAAGGCGTATAAATAAGAAGTTAAGTGTAACCTATCAACCATCAAAAAATTTCCACATATAGTAGAGAGACAGAGTAACCAAACAAACCAGTATAAGTAATATAATACAATCAAAAAAACACATCATCATCCGAGAGCAAATCCAGTAGAGGAAAATAAACTTACGACACTTAGCTTTAGTACACAACCAAGTATTATTCCGCAGAATTTTAAACAATGTCCTTGGATTGTAGTGCTTTATTAGCCTAGAATTTTTTTATTTTATTTTATGATTTTTAGAGACATTACAAGTGGTATTAGAGCCCAGATTCAAACACTAAGAGACCTAATGGGTGTCATCAAAAATTCATTGCAGAAAATAAATTATATTTGAAATTGTGTTAACTAACAGGAAATTATTTGTTATTAAAAATTTGACATTGCAGAATTCAAAGAAGAGTTCATACATTAGAGGAAATTTCAACTTAAAATGGGCCTCCTAAGGAAAATTAATAATAAAATAATATTTATTAATTTTGGAGGAAGAAAAGAAAAAAACTACTTTTTTGTTCGTATTTTTGACATATCTCCCTACATTTTTACTCAAATTTTGATCGGAATAGCTCATTGAATACGTAATTAAATTCCGCATCCAACGAGTACCCACTTGACATACTTTTTATGTGCCCTGATACCCCCAAAACAATAAATACCTGAAGAAATGTGATGCTTACATCATCATCACATTTTTTTAGGTATTTCTTGTTTTTGGGGTGGCGGGGCCCATCAAAAGTTTTCCTAGTGGGTACTCATTGGATGTGGAATTTAATTCCGCACCCAATGAGCTCTCATGATAAAAAATTGAGTAAAAACATGTAACGTCCCTCTCATAGCCTAAATATTTTGTAAATACAAATGGTTATTGTACTTGTTTCTGGTGAGGAGCTCAATGCCAAGGCCCAACCAAATACAAAGCCTTGCAGATTATATATAAGTTAAAATTACTTGAGTGGAAACTTACGAGATGTAGAACAGTAACACGATTCAACGAGGGGGGTAACTAACCCCATGAGGGAAAAAAGGGAATGGTGAGGGAGCTCTGAAACTCGACGCCATAGTCTTCACTATGGAAACCATAGGATTTTCAATTCTCACCATAATTAACCCAAGAAAAAAATAACTATAACCTATTTAGCTAAACTCTAAATGGGGTACTAACATATTAGCCTCAAAAAAGAGGGTCAAGAAACTATTTGAAAGTTTAAAATGCCAAAGGAATGGCAAGCTAAATAATTAATTAAAGAGGACTAGATGTTATGGTCACCTTATATGAAGAAATTCCATCACATTGGATAACATATTTCCTCAATCTAAATGGGGGTGACATATACTGTACCATTACGAGGAAGATATTCATATATGTTTAAATATTTATATAGGTATCAAGGATATACTTTCAATTATATATATATACCCTGGATTGTTACCAAATTAACAGTTGGAGGAAGAAGTAACCGACTCTTGTAAGAGGATCCTATGGACAATTTTATGGTAGATCTTCCTCCAGATTTTTTCTCCCAAGAATTTAGCTGTCAGATTAGGCAGATGAAGAAATAGTAAGTTTTATCACTGTAGGAAAAAAGAAAAAAAACATTCCAGCTTTAGTGGAGAATCTTAGGGGAAAATTAGCCGCCCTCACATTATTAAAAAGACGCAAGTACAAAGGAAGGCACTGGGTAAAAAAAAAATGAGAAGGTATTTTTATTTTGGGAATGATGGGATTTTGGATCTATAGAGATCTATAGTGAATTGATTGCATTTAAAATTGAAGGAAATAGCAAACACGAGGGGGAGAAAAAGCAAGGAAACACCCAGTTTGGAGAAAACCCCAGATATGGTATGGTGGAGGGATAATGCCCATTGTGGAGGAACGCCTTGCTCATTATTGGCCTCTGCCAAGAATAAACTTAGCATTGGGTAAGGTCCTGAATCATGCTTAGACTAAAACCCTATATGCATTTTCTTATACGCTTGGGATCTGTCCCTTTATTGGGTCTCTGTGTGATCGAGTTGCTTATATATTCATTTATGAAGGATAGTAGCCTCTGCGCATGTTAGGAAAATAGGTTTGATTGGGCGTCTNCACACACACACACACACACACACACACACACACACACACATATCTGCATATATATGATCTTACCCCCGCCCCACTGTTTTAAAAACCACAATGGGTCCGAACCTCCTAAGGTAACAAGCATCAATACGATTGCTGGGTTTGGTATGAGATCTCAGTTTTATTTTATGCATCTATTTCCACATACATAATTGCGAGGGTCTACATTAACCCCCTTACATCTATCGAACAGTGGTTTTTCTTTGAGGCAAATAGCCTAGGGGAATGATAACCTTTCAAACCCCATAAATCCGTGTCATAGAGGCAATCTTAGAAGTATGGTTCAGGTGTTTGATCAGCCCAAGAGCACTAAAATAATTTGGTTTTCATTGGAATCTAGTGAGGGCTTAGGTGTCCAAATGATTCCGTATAATGTCAAGTCTTCACATTGATCGTCATCTCTGCTTGTAGAATTCGCTTCCTCATTCCAACAGAGTTCCTTGAAACTTCGTAGAATCTTAAAAGATAGAAAAATATGATATTACTTTTGTATGATAAAAACAAAAATTTGTGGCAACTGTACTAGGAGGTGAAAGCATCGTACCTTTGATGCTCCCTTCTATGGTCTAGGAGTTAACCTAGAGTATAGTTTGATCAAGCTATCATAGACCACATAAGTCCTTTTTGGTTATTGAAGGATCATTATTCTGGTTTATTTATTTTCCCTGGAGTAGCTGGCATGTTTTGAAAGCCTTTTTAAATTGTTGGCTTCTATGATTAAAGCCCCACCCAGCATCAAATCCTTTTTTTTTCAATTTACGATAAGGAGAGTTTGTTTTGGAGCCTTGAGGCTTGTACTTTTTCAGCTATAGTGTTTTCCCTTTTTAATCTCTCAAAGTGATCCAATACATGGTGTAAGCATTTCTGTGTCTTTTAAGATAAGTTGTAAAACGTGGAAAACTTTACGAGATTCAGAAAAATTGGAACTGCCTCCTTACCATGCAGAATTGTGGTTATTCTTGTCTGTTCTTTTAGGACCGTTAATGATGTTGTTGTTGTCTCCATTTTTTTAGGGAACCAAAGCCAAGTAGAATGAGAGTCTCTTAAACCTTGGTTTTTCCAATAATTCTTTAACTGTGTACTTAACACGGATCTTGTGAGGAGCCTCCGTAAAAAATATAACTATATCCCCACTTGAAAGGATTAAACTCTAATGGTAGTTGTAAAGCATTCATAGAAGCGAACTTGCTCTCTTGTTTGAAGGTTATGTATGATGTATTGAGAATGGAATTCCTCATCGGGTTGCTAAAACCCCAATATATGTATAACTTCGATACAGTTTTGCTAAAGCATGGATAAGGTATCCCGTGATATGATACAATTAAGCATAACTGCACTAATAGGGTTCACATTCTCGGTCAAACTTTATTATGCCTCATGGTTCCATTTTGAGTTTTATACTTTCAGAAGTATGGCAACAAGGATTGTTGTGGGTTGTAACTTTTCATTTGATGAATAATACATGATGAAATAGATTTGGTGGACGTAACCCACAGATTGGGTGAACCACGTACATGGTCTCATCTCTTGTTCCTTTGATGTGTTGTACCTTAAGTTATCTTGGTTCTCCTTATGTAATTCTGTGTATGATGATGACGAGGTAAATTGTTTAAGTGATTCCCTATGATTGTTTTAAAATACAAAAGATTGGTCATATAATGGTTATGATGTAGATACTATCTGATAAGAAAATGAAGTTAATGATTAAGGATTGAGGTGTTTGACTCTAATACATTTGACTTATTCTGAATCTAAGATAGCAAGCTCCCTCGAAATGCCCAACACCCTTTAGCGATCGTTTTACAATGGGTTTGAGTTTTATAATACCAAGACTATAAGTAGTTTTCAAAGGGAATTTATTGACTTTGTTTTGGGGTATCATTACACTTTTAGAAATAACATCATTGCTTAAGGGGATGATAGCTTATGGCTAATGATTAATGACTGAAAAATAATTGTAATCACTTAAGAAACTCTTATGTTATTTAAGAAGCCGCATGTCATGGTACGATGAAATATGGTTAAACAAATTGGGTATGTTCAAAATCATGGATTGAAGCTGCAATATAAGTGTTCCTCTATTGAGTATAAATGGTGTTTACGTAAAAGGGTAGAATACATTATGATGTCTAGATCACATAGTTTGGGTTATTGATTATGATTAGCATTATAGTACAAATGAAGGTATTTTATGTCGTAGTTACAATGTAAAGTTCCCATATGAAAGCTATAATTTGGAGGAATCATAGAAAGACGATAACGCATAAAAGGTTATGCCTTAGATGATGGTTATATATAAAGCTATGTTAGAAATAAGTTAACAAGGTGACAATTATATCTGGATAAAGACATGAACTTTGGAGGAATGATGGTATAAATTTTCTTTTGATAAATACAAATAAGAAATGAAAATCGAAGAGTATTATAATTCTTTTAAATTGGATGTAACTTGCATGTTTGCTTTTTTCTGGTGAGGATGGATATGAATTGTTGAATGATCGATTTTGATAAATGTGGTTTAATCTTTATCAATTTTTTTTGGCCATGTTTTCATTGAAAATCCACGTAAAAAAATTGGCACTAACATGATTGACTCTTTTGTAGTGACACTGAAAAAAGAATTCTTACCCCTTGTTCACACATAATGGCAGTTGAGGTGCAAGGGGTATGTTACAGGTGGTATCAGAGTGAGATTTGAAACACTTGGGCCTATTTGGGCTCAAAATGCTCCCACATATTTCATTTCAGAACTAATGATTGAGTTTTGCCTTGTGATAGCAGAGATCAACAAGTCCACCCGGTTCGGCAATCCATGTCTGTATTTCATTTTTTTTTACCTACAGTCTTGTAGGAATGGCCAAGTTAATACAATTGAAACTTGGTTGGATATCAATACAGCAATACCTTGGTTATATCTCAGGCCATCCCATTTCTCTTATGCAAAGTACTCCACAACTTTTTGTAATGCATTGGAAAACAAATTTATGATCTAATTCATATGTTTGAAACAACTTCCCACACCTTTTATCCTTCCATAAAACTTGCATTTTCAACACAAATCTTGGCTGGTATTCCTGTATTTGGAAGTCACCGTATAAAGCATTTATGTATACTCGTGTAAAAAACCGATGCATACCTTGATGCACTAAGGGATGTGTTTACGAATTAGGTGTCTACAAATAGATGATTATTAAGCTTTTCCACCAGAAAGCCTTTATGTAACATCATCATTATGAAAAAAGAAAAAAAACATGAACAACATAATACTACAAATGAGACAACCATATTCACATGGTTCACCTCGTCCATGAGGCTACGTCCACCAAATTAGTTATTCTTTTTATTTCTTTATCAAAAAAAAAGAGTACTTACAAAGTCGCGACTCATCTATGGCTGATTTACCTTACCACAACACTCTTTGCAGAGAGCCTCTTGAAAACAAGCTGTTAGGCGAAATATATGTCGTAATAATTACGTTGCAGTGCAGTTGCCCAACTATTTACTTATCAATCCGGGGTATGTAAACTGACGAAGCACGTGCACTGTTTGTGCAGGACTGAAGTAGATCTAATCTAACTTAATCTAATTTGTTGAATTCAAATTAATCTAGGAAAGCATTGAAACAATAACTAGGAAAGCAGGAAATTGCATAAGGGAATTACAACATGTGGCGAGTTAACAACAATGACATATGTGAGCTCACACCCACAAATCAATAATAAAATGACAAACATGGAAGCATGATGATGAAATCTTGAATTACATTAAGAATCTCAAATCAAAGACTAATCTAACAAGTACAAAATCCAATCCAACCCATTTCCATTACAACCCTCCTACAAGCTTAATCTAACTTAATTACAACTTAATGGAATGGAGAGGGAGCACTCTCCTTTATACATGAGAGGCATTAAGAAAAGATAAGAATAGATCCACTATTCTCTCAACTACTCTCAACCACTTTCCTCTTATTACATGATATGGTTCCTTCAAATCCTCATGAATCCTAGATAAGATATGCCAACCAAATCTTCCATGATCTTCTCCTTAAGAATAGGCTTGAATAACTATCTCCTTTGGAATGGTGTAAGAGATATTCGAGAAGTCTCTTTGGATTAATCATTTACATATTCCTACACATTACAAAGCTCACACATAATTGAGATATATATATATATATGAAAAACATGTATATTTTCCACTATTTAATCATAAATTCACTCTTAATACTAAAATGAATAAAGTGGAAAATAATAATGTAAAACCCACAGATATGTATGGAAATGGTATGATAAAAGGTTAATGGGACGATGAAATGTGAGGAATAGCGGAAGATAAAGTGGATGAAAAAGGGACATTTCTGCGACTCAACATCTTCCCCCAACTCAAGGTGTTGCATGTCCTCATGCAACCATGCATGGATCTTTTGAAGAATCTTTGGCATCTAAATTTTAGCTTTGATTTATGATGTCTTTTTAATGATGAATGTTTCCAAGATATGTGGGAGACATGAGTTAACAACTGGCATTTTCTATGGTTGGCTCTTGTGTAACAACCATGAATATAAAAATGTTGGTTCTTGTGTTAACAACATTTATTTCATTATTTTTTTCCGCTTGCTGTTATGATAATAATTGTAACCACACAATTCACTGGAAATCATAAGCTATCAATGTGCATAAAAGAGCATCACTGATTATAAGGAAGCCTTTTCTCAATCTAGTATGAATCATGCCAATGTATATCAATGCATGAAGTAAAGTGCATCAGGGGATCGTTGGAAAATAAATTTTTGGGCATGGTAAATGGGGTGAAAATGGAATGATGATAATGGAAAAATGGAATGGTGGTAGTAAATATGTGGTGACTATGAATATAGTTCCCCCCCAACTGAATCGGTTGCATGCCCCCATGCAACACAATGTAGGTCATGGAAGGGAAAATGAAATAGGGTATGGTGAGGAAATTTTCCAAAATATTCACTTCAGCATATAAGGAATGACATGATTAAAGCTTAGAAAACAACATACCTCCACTCACCCAAAATGTAGATGAACTATGCAATAGGAATGTAGTTGTTGCAGCTGCTGGAGCAGAAAATTGTGACTAGTACTGTAGCTGCAACTACTGTAACGGCTGGCACAAAAAAATATGAGGCTGCAACTACTGGAAGATGGAAGGTGTCACTGATATAGGATCATGAAAATGTAGCTGTAAATGGTGTTTTTTCTATAACGTGAAAGATGGCGCTACTGTAGGAACATGTGAAAGGTGACTGCTACTGTAGCAGCACTACTGTAACAACAACTGCTGGAACTGCTAAAACAACAACTACCGGAACTGATGTAACTGTGGTAGCAGCGACTGCTATAACAATGATGGTTGTAACAACAACTGCGGGAACTGCAACGACTATCACTGCTGAATCATAGAATGGGAAGTGGAGGAATATGAACTAGTGCTGTGGAACTGTCAGACTCTCATAGTGTATATTCTTCACCCGCTACAAACCCGATCGTACAATTCTAATCATGCGAATGGATGTGTCGATGTCGAGCATAAAGAGAAATCACTGGATTACCAACCATTAATGAATGCCATTAACCAGTGCGAGGCAACTCACCATTGATGTTAATGAGTGCCAAGGTACCCGAGTACATCTTGCGAAGTGCGAATGGATGTGCTGAGGTCGAGCCACTTGCAAGATCTGATTATCAAGGGACATTGATGTATTCCCATGATCGTCAGCGAGAGAACTTGCCATTAAGGCATGCAAGCCTCTAGGTACTCAAAAATGGACTCTAGTCTATATCCCAGATAAGGTACTGACGTCGATGGGGCAATACTGTTGAAATGTGGGCCTTAAGGAATCCCACATCAATCAACTGAGTTTTTATAAAAAGATTTGGTAGGACTATAACAAAGATCTCAGTAGTGACAGGGTTTATGGGAATGAAATCAAGGAAGTGTAATTGTGGAAAAGGAGGTGACTGGTTTTATTCAGAAGGCAAACTGGCATAGAGAAAGAAGGAAAAAATGAACTGAAAAGATAAAGGAAATGATGTATGCTGCTCAGAAAAATAGATGTGCGATAAGTCGGGAAGGAGAAGGCAAGGGAGATTGGACTTTGAAATGTGGATGACTAATGCGTGTTTGAAGGAGGAATGGGGGTAAAGATGAATGACGCAAATGGGTTATGAAAGGTTTCTGTGTAACAGCAAGCGTCATGATGTTCATGAGGTGTAACAGCTCCTTCAAGCTTATCATAGCATGTTTCTCAAAAGATTTTGTGATTTTTGAAAATCACTTCATCATGGAATGCGAGCGTCTTCATTCCTGCAATCAAACTCAGTACCAATCCTGCACTTAAACGTCGTGAGAGCATCATAGAATGCAAAAATAAGTAAAAATGGGGCAAAGTGAAGAAAAATAAAATGCATTTGTATACCTGTGCCTTTGCACTCGTGTAATCATCAATTCCTGCATGAAGTGACTTTAAGAAATACAAATTAAGATTAAGCATGTTGCGTTCAGGAGTTAGAGAATGTCCAATTGCGTTAGTTTTACAATTTGTAAGAGCAATATGGTCTCTTTGTGGCTGAGGAGTTTCATTGATTTGGTGCATTAATTGTAATTGCTGGAAAATTATCTCATGGGAATGAAGAACTGAGCCCCCACTTGTGATCTGCAATAGCTGGAACACAGCCGTAACTGTTGGCAACTTTGGAACCGGCCGCAACACCAAATCTGGAAAATACCTTCTCGAAGAACCACCTGCATGTCGCAAACCGTAGCTTTGTTTGGCCATTTCCTCACGATTCAGATAAATGAGGATGTTACGCACAAAACCCATGTATCGGATTTTTTAGATTCGTTTCCATCTGCCTGCAAATCAAGACACAAATAAAGGTTTTCTTATGTGGCATGCGTTTTTGGTTAAGGCTGTAACAGCTAGCTATGAGCGTCCTGTACGTGACAACTCACTCCACAAACCATCATTAGTGAAATTATGCATAATAGCCTTTAATTCATCAAAGATAAAAGAAAATAATCACTATTAACCACTTAAAACATCAATGGGAGTAGCAGGCTGTTCAACGCATAGCTACACTCAAATGGCTGTTCAACGCGCAGCTACACTCAAATGGTTGTTCAACGTGCAGCTGTTCAACGCGTAGCTACACTCAAATGGTTGTTCAACGCGTAGCTGTTCAATGCGCAGCTATAGTCAAATGGTTGTTCAATGCGCAGCTACACTCATTTGTATAGCTTTGCCGTTGCGCAGGTGGAATCATCGATTGCTGTAAAGTGACTCCAAGAAACAACTTAGCATAAATCGTAAGAACATGTTGCAAAATTGTTTTCAAGAAGTTGGGAAAAAGTCCATTTGCAAGTTTTTGATTTGATGATTTTGTTTTATTGAATTTTTATTATTATTATTTTTTAGTTATATTTGATTTTATTTTCGTCATATGATTTTATAATCCACACCAAAAAGAAAATGCAAAAAGAAAAATAAAGCACTCAAAATCAACGTCAGATCTGCACTCTTCAGAAAAGCATGCAATGACAGAATGATCTCTTTTTCAGCAAATCTACAAGCCACAAAAGTTAGGAAAGTGTAAATGTGCTGCTGAGATGCACTGTCAAAGTTATGCAAGAAATGAGAAGTTCTCGTGGAGTTGGAATGTTAATTTCTTTCCTGCATGGTCTACATGTACATTGTTAGATATAATTTGAATATGCAGAGTGTTCAAGTGTGGTATGTGTAAGCATTACGTAATAGGCAGCAAGCATTCAAGCATCCATGTTTCCAGCAAAATAACCATGTGGAGATAATGTCTCATAGATCCATGAAATATACCATGAAATGTGAATGGCTATAATTTTCTTAAGATCAAATGGACTCCCATTTACTGTCGCGGCCTAGAAACTGCTTAAAATTCTTTGCATAAGATTGACAAGCAGGAAAGCAAAGGCATACTCAATATCATGATTATCGTTTGATCATTTTTAGTGCAAGAATCTATTGGTTGGGTTGAGAAAAATGTTTTTGTTTTGTTTGGTTTTT
Organism: Pseudotsuga menziesii; assembly: GCA_001517045.1. Classification (NCBI taxonomy): domain Eukaryota; kingdom Viridiplantae; phylum Streptophyta; class Pinopsida; order Pinales; family Pinaceae; genus Pseudotsuga; species Pseudotsuga menziesii. Next base: position 466,931 of record LPNX010431564.1, on the reverse strand, counting down.
TTTTTATTTTTTTTTTAGTTAACAAAATAACTAAAATAAAGTGTTGCATTATTCTAAAATAAATAAACAAAACAAATTTTGACCAAAATCTGCATTTTTGTATTGTTTTTAGCCTCAAAGACCCAACGATATTTCCTAAACCGAGGCTCCTGTTTCAAAACGGATCGTGTTCTAACCAATTTGTTATGCTGGGAGAAAAACCCATGTGTCAGATTTTCTATATGCATTTTCAGTTCCACGAAAAGCGAGGCAAAAGTTGGCTGTTCAGAATATTTTTCCCAGAAAATCTGGGTTTGATTTTTTTCAAAGATCTCTCTATATCTCGAAATTTGTGTCAAAAATTGTGGAACTGTTTCTATGGGAACATAATCAACATATTAGCATTAAAATCCATGTCTTGTATTTTCCAAATTCATTTTTGTTTGGTCAGAAATTAGACTGTTTTGATGTTGCAGGCTACTACAGGTGTGTATAAGCATGTGGAGCGTGTAACAGCAAATTGAAATACAATTTTCACACAAACGGTGACTCGGATTGGGATGAAATTTTGCAGGCAGGTTTTTATGGTCAAATCGCGTTTACACACCAAAAATCAGCCATAGCTACTTCACAGATTTTGAAAAAAATGAAAAAAGTGACTATATTGATTTTCTTGAAAGTCATGCACTAAGTTGGGCTGAAATTTACGAGGCTTTGGGATCATAACATAATTCACTTCTTGTCCAAAAATCAGAAGAATATAGATCCCAGGTTGTGAGATATCTCTATTTCAATTTTTGCATTTTTCCTGCATTTGTTGTTCTAGTTGGTTTTGCAAATTTTACTCAATGTGTGATTTGCAGATCTATTGTTGTAGGTTTAATGTCCAGGGAGATAAAAAAGAATTTATTTGGCAAATTTATTTTGCAAATTTCTGAGTTAGGAACAGCAGATCAGGTAATTTTTTTCTCATCGTCAAAAATCTTCCTGAAATTATTTTTAATCATCCCTACTTTCTAATCCTCGCGATCGCACGAAGCACGGAGGAGAGCATACTTATTCAACAATAAAGTAAATCTGAAAATGAAAGCGGAAACTGAAAATGAAGACCTACCTACTCTATGCTAATTAGGAGTTAGAAATATGCTACGTGTAGTCAAACTTCCAATGGAGCCATGCACGTAAAAGTAACAGTAACATGTTCAGTGGTAATTTTTCAAATGAAAGATGAAAATTTAGAAGAATGAGTGAGTCTTCTTGCTGTAATGGAAAACTAACTAAATAAAAAGAAAAACTAAATTGATCTAATTGCGTACTTACCTGGAACCATCTTTCGATATGGCTTTCTTAAGCGCATTTTCCCTCACTCAAATCATGTTGCAGCTCCTTGTCATCTTCCTCAATCTCTTGTTCAAATGATTGTTCATCATCAATTATGCAGGAGTCTTCAGATGCTGATTCCTAGTTCGTTTCTGAAGGATTATTTAAACTTTCGGCTGCTGTCAGGATCTCCTCTTCCAGAGAAGAGGAGACTCCGATTTTTGCAAGGATGTGAGCGAGTTGTTCCAAGCTGACACTCATAGTTAAATCATATTGAAAAAGGGTTTCTTACCTCATCCAAATCAAAATCTGAAAACTGAAAATCACACTTGCTGAAAACAAAACACTCTTGTTAAAACACATGAAAACCTCTTCATAGTTGCATAAATTGAAATTGCAAAAACATGCTTGCAGAAATTGAAATTTACGCTAAATTGCAAAAATTGAAACACACACAGAAATTGAAATTTACACTAATTTGTAGAAATTGAAATTTACTCTAAATTGCAGAAATTGAAATTTATGCTAATTTGCAGAAATTGAAACACACCCTTCATGCCCTTACCCATATGTCACCTCAGATTTAGGAGCACGAATAATCACACTTGCATGAAAAAGAAATTAATACCTCAATCCCTTGTGCTTCCCCGACAACGGCACCAAAATGTTAGGCGAAATATATGTCGTAATAATTACGTTGCAGTGCAGTTGCCCAACTATTTACTTATCAATATGGGGTACGTAAACTGATGAAGCACGTGCACTATTTGTGCAGGAATGAAGTAGATCTAATCTAACTTAATCTAATTTGCTGAATTCAAATTAATCTAGTAAAGCATTGAAACAATAACTAGGAAGGCAGGAAATTGCATAAGGGAATTACAACATGTGAAGAGTTGACAACAATGACATATGTGAGCTCACATCCACAAATCAATAATCAAATGACAAACATGGAAGCATGATGATGAAAGCTTGAATTACATTAAGAATCTCAAATCAAAGACTAATCTAACAAGTACAAAATCCAATCCAATCCATTTCCATTACAACCCTCCTACAAGCTTAATCTAACTTAATTACAACATAATGGAATGGAGAGGGAGCACTCTCCTTTATACATGAGAGGCCTTAAGAAAAATATAAGAATAGATCCACTATTCTCTCAACTACTCTCAACCACTTTCCTCTTATTACAAGATATGGTTCCTTCAAATCCTCATGAATCCTAGATAAGATATGCCAACCAAATCTTCCATGATCTTCTCCTTAAGAATAGGCTTGAATAACTATCTTCTTTGGAATGGTGTAAGAGATATTCGAGAAGTCTCTTTGGATTAATCATTTACATATTCCTACACATTACAAAGCTCACACATAATCGAGATATATATATGAAAAACATGTATATTTTCTACTATTTAATCATAAATTCACTCTTAATACTAAAATGAATAAAGTGGAAAATAATAATGTAAAACCCACAGATATGTATGGAAATGGTATGATAAAAGGTTAATGGGACGATGAAATGTGAGGAATAGCGGAAGATAAAGTGGATGAAAAAGGGACATTTCTGCGACTCAACACAAGCAGCCCCCTTTTTCATGTTGGACTCCTTATAACCAGCTCATAAAAGGATTTAACAGCCCCCCTGGGCACTCGGTGAATTTTGATTTTAATAAGCAATGAGGAAGACATTTTTATATTTCTGGTCGATAACTAAAACACCCTATTCCAAGTATAAGTTTTTATATCCCTAACCGCCGAGGCCAAGAGGGAGAAATAATAGCCAGCATGAAATCACATTGTAGCAGCTATTGAATCCTAAATCCGTATCCCTATATATGTCAAATTATGATGATAAAAAATTATTTAACTATAAGATTTTCTATATTTTCTTGGCGTTTAAGCACAGCTATTACTTCCCACTGGTTACAATATTTTCTGTGATGCTATTTTATTTGACAAGTTTACTTGAAGGTTTGGGGACAAAAGCTACCGGCGTGATTTAAATCTAAACAAAATTGCAGCAGCAGTTACTTCCTTTCCCCATATCCCTACTTTATTAAGTCACACTATTTTTGGGAGGTTTTGATATCACTCGTCAAATAAAGGTGGTAAATAAAATTGTCATATCCTGATCTGCTCCTTATTCATATGAGTTTTAATTATGTTATTGAATTATTTCTAACATTTAAAAAAGACTTATGTTAGGCATTGTCATACTCCAATTACAGAGAAACGATGCCAAACCAACAACAATTAAATTTTATGTTAATCCTCAAGCACAAGGTCTTGAGTCCCAACGCGGGTGAGTTAAAACCACTCTCGTGGTTCTGCAAATAGCTACAAATAGATTGGCCCAGTGAAAATATCAGAGACACCTCCACAAACAAATCTTTCATCAACAAAGAAAAAGAATCATGACCACTGAAGTATGAGTTAAAAACAACATACTTATCAATGCACCTTAAATTCTGTCCTTCTACATTTTGGAGTCTGCAGTGGGCCTTGGAAAAGGTCACCGCTAAACATGAGACCACACCCATTTCATTTAACTAGGTTTAGACATATTTGGAAGATAAAGGGATTGTATACTTATTGTTTAGTTCGGATTTAGATGCATGAAAAATTCTAAAACTACAAATAATGGTTGAAGTCAAGATAGCATATGATAACCCAATGAGACTCAATGAAAGAATGTGTGCAGTATCTCCACTCTATCAAAATGCTTTACTCTTGTCATAGTCAAATATGCACGGGCCAACTTTTGCAAGCACATGCATTTGAAAACATGTAAAGTTAGGAATGATTGAGCAAAGTGATTGCCTTAAATTCATGGACTTCCTGCTTTCCCTAAGGTCGCAGATAGGAAACCATCCCCAATCCTCCTGGATGCCCCCCTTCAAACCAGAACCCGGTCTCTTTAAAAAGGAGTGCAGATCAAGGAGAAACGCATGCAATTCTATCCCTACTGAGCACTCATGGTCCCCTCTGTTTCGGAGCAGATGAACAACTGTCAAGGTTAGTGGTAATCAATTCCTTTCTTTAAGCTAGATTCTCTCCTTAAGTTATGTCGAGATCAAGGTACGAATGGTTGAAGGAAATTATATCCTCTCTTATAATAAAATATAAATGTTACAAATATAAAAGAGAGGGAGTAATATTTGTCGAAAAAGACTTAATGAGTCCTTAGGTCTTAAAGGAAATAAATCCATCATATAGACCTTTGTCTTCTTTTATAAAAGGATTTAATATTATGTTTTCCTTTGTCCTCATGATATAATTTATATCATAGGACTTTATATCTATCATTTTTCCTTATAGTTAAATGTTCAATTTAATAATACTTGTCTTTTAATTTTTCCTTGTCCTTATGATATGATTTATATCATAATGTCTTTTGTCAAACCCTTTTTCCGATCCCTTAGCCCTAGTTCTTGTCACACATGTGTTCGTCGGCCCCTTTGTGTTATTAAACTTTCACCTAACTTTCAAGTTTATTCGGGTGGGGCCTTGGCACTTAAGCTCCTCACTCAGAAACCATCATACAATAATATTTAAAATTGCAAAATGCTTAGGGGCATATAGGAGGAACATTACATCCTTCCCCCCTAAAATTAACGTCGTCCTTGGTGTTCTTGTTCTTCAATAATTTTTCCTTTCCTTTTCAGTCGTCCTTGTTTTCTTGTATTTCCTGTCATGATCCTGCATTTAAAATCATACATATGCATGTATACTAGCATCGACATTGAAAAACAATGTAAAAACACAGAAATCCAACATTATACAATTTCCATAATCCGTAGTGGTTCTAATATACATGTGAGTTCTATTTGCCAATAAATAGACATATTACCTCATAGGTACCAGTTTACATGTAATGCACATACATGTTCCTGACATACCTAGATTTCCTCCATCTCAACACACCAAGTGCTAACAATACTTCAAGTACCAATTCAAGCCACCCAACACAAGGACGATACCCTTCCTAAGGCGTATCTCCTTCTTGTGCTATTTAGGGTGCTTTGCCATTATTCTTTTCTCTGGATGTCCTCCATCCCAGCACTCCAAGTGCTAACAGTACTTTAAGCACCGATTCAAGCCACCCAACATAAGGACGATACCCTTCCTAAGGCGTATCTCCTTCTTATGCTATTCAAGGTGCTTCGCCATTATTCTTTTCTTTGGATTTCCTCCATCCCAACACTCCAAGTGCTAACAGTACTTTAAGTACCAATTCAAGCCATCCAACACAAGGACAATACCCTTCCTAAGGCATATCTCTTTTTTGTGATATTCAGGGTGCTTCACCAAGCTGAGGCACTTCCAGTTCTCACACACCACCATAGCTCCTAGAGGTTATTCTTGTCACAGAGTCCCCCACTTTTGTGATAGTCCTCTTAATGTGTGTGGAACGAGTCTTAACCAAAATTTCTTACATCTAGGTGTCCCCAGAATGCATAGTAGTCCCTCACTGGCCCGAGGGAAAAACAAGGTAGCTTTCAACCACTACCTCCATAACCACTTCCTCGTGGTGATAACCTTTTTCACATGAGATCTTTCTCATATCTTCTTAATTCATTACAGTCCTGGAGCTTTAACACTCCTCAGGGCCACAATTTTCCATGCCTGCAATCACTCCATAGGTGGTCAGTTTATCATTTTATTAATTCAAAGAACATCAAACCTTTAGCATAAGTCATGCCTTACTTCATTTCTCATTCATCGGATAAGGGCCTTTTAACACCAGAATTGACAAGAAGGGATTTACAAGAAGCCACAAAACCTTTTCAATTTCTTATACCAACACCATTCGCAAGAAAACACATAAAACCTGAGAATTTTGACAATGCAACCACTCATTAACTTCAATTTATTACAATAGAAAAAATTCACTCACTGTTGCAATTTTATATATACTACATCTGAACTTTTATCTACTAGATATTATAAGTCTCCAAACAAATTATAGAATTCTTGTGGCCTCGATAAATCTATAAAAGACTAAATAATGCCATCTCAACTAGAGCTACCTCTGTGCAAACCAACTTCTTACTTTTAACTCTACTTTAATTAATGGTGAAAACATTAATAAACCAACTCAAGGGAAGAGCCAGGTCACTAATAACAAATGCACTATCATAGCTCCACCATTTGTTTTATGTCAAGTAGGTCAGTCGTAGAGTGTTAGCAATATCCCAAAAACTAATAATGAATGTAAATTTAGTAAGAAGTAGTTTGGATGCAATGCCCAAAGTTCAGAAATCTAAATCAAGAAACAGTCCCACAAAGACCAACATAAAAACCTATTAGCAATACTAAACAAGGTAAATTACCTGCAATAAGCCTCACCACAATAAAGGTCATAAAATCCCAATCGAAAAGACCAATTAAAACAACTATCTTAGTTAAACTGCCCATTCTAATATGTCCATAATTAAAATAATTCAACCACGAAGATGGGCATCCTCAATGAACTGCTGATAATAATTCAACACCAACCAAACAAAAACCTGAGATAAAGTGGATATCACCAGTTGTAAGAAAGCTCAACAACAGAGATGTCTCCATGAAGATGGTGTCTGGAAATGCTATTATACATTTCCTACAATGCCATCTGTGCAAAAAGACCCCAACCGCAGTCCCAAGTTCATCCAAATTAACATTGAATGTTCAAAACCAAGTTGAATAAACATATTTATCGAAATGACTAATCAACAAGAAAGTCCCACCGGATATGAATCAGTTCAATTTTAAAACATGAAGAAGAATTTTATTGCACATTAAGAAATACAAAACTCAATGAAACTAGCTAAAGAATTTTCCAACCACAAAATCTCTATTACTCGCTTCAATTTCAAGCAACTTTCAAGCCATAGCATAATGGTTGGCGTGCTCAGCTGTTCAAACCACCTTCAACTACGAGCAATTTAGGGAGTGATACTGAAGCCCTACACCACTCAAATCAACAAAATCAATTTGCACAAAAGAGGCTATATTATTGAAATAGTACTCCTTGCAATTTTTAAACATACAGTATTGATTCTTGAATAAATAGATATTTGTATACTAATACTGCTACAACTTTAAACGAAACATATAACCCCTTCCATCGAACATTAATTACTACCATTAGGTTGCATACTAATACCATAATATCAACACCATCAATCCCTTCATCAAAATTCAATATAAAGCACAAGTTCCTACTAACTTATATTCCACGCACTTAAATCATTCACAAATAAACATAGAGCTCCCAATATTCAATAATTAAGGTGGTCGTAATAAACATCTTTGTCAAGCAGGGGACATCTAATAGCTGAAATCAGAATCGAAATTATATATGAAATCCTTTAGTTCTAATCTTTACTGTACAACTCATTGATAAATTGTACTATGAAAACTGCCATTAGAACACAAATTTTCAAGAATGGTGAACGTGATTCTTCAAATAGAAGCAATATTTACAAATCAAGGCCAAAATGTAAAGTCAATTGGAAACAAGCAAAAGCATGAAAGAATGGATGACTTGTCAGACACGTTTAGCAAAAAGCGTTTAGAACACCATCAATTGTACTCAACGATTTTTAAATCTTTTGGCCATTTGCATCATAAGAAAGAGAACCAAGGTAAATATGTTAAAAGAACACCCACCAATTATACTTAGCAATTTTTCAACCTTTTGGGAAATCGCGTCATGAAAAAGAGAACCGAGGTAAAAATGTTAAATGCAGAACACAAAAATTATACTCGGCAATTTTTAAATCTTTTGGGCAATCGTATCATAAAAAGAGAATCAAGGTAAATATGTTAAATGCATACCGAACAACGATTTTTAAATATTATGGACAATGGTATCATAAAAAGAGAATCGAGGTAAATACGTTAAATGAATACCCAACAATTATACCCAACAATTTTTCAACCTTTTGGGCGATCGCGTCATGAAAAAGAGAACCAAGGTAAAAATGTTAAATGTAGAACCCAACAATTATACTCAGTGATTTTTGAACTTTTGGGAGTTTTGCATCATAAGAAAGAGAACCAAGGTAAATATGTTAAAAGAATACCCAATAATTATACTCAGCCATTTTTCAACCTTTTGGGAAATCGTGTAATGAAAAAGAGAACCGAGGTAAAAATGTTAAATGCAGAACCCAACAATTATACTCAGCGGTTTTTAAATCTCTATGATAATCGCATCATCCAGGAAAAAAATCGAAGGTAAAATGATAATGCAAAACCGAAGCAATACACTTTAGACCACAAGTGAAGGTGAAAGATATCTAACTCTCATCATATAAGTGATTATGCTGGCAGTCCAAGAAAAATCACATGCAGTCATCAACCTTTGCAGTTACAGAAATGAAGTGAGATTCAAGTCACCTGCATTTTGGATTTCTAGTGAATGAAATGATATCTATAAAAATCAATATCATGCATACCTATATTTTACATTATGAGTGAATAAAAAGACATCCAACTCACAGCGCGCCTTCAGTGGCATCACGCATACCTATATTTTACATTACTAGTGAATAAAAAGAAGACCCAACTCATAGCGTGCCTTCAGTGGCTGGATACTGACCCGACATAGCTTGTTCCTCCTCCAAACACAGAGATCCCCTTTCTAACAAAACACAGAGGTCTCTCCCCATCTCTAAAACACATGCGGATCTAAGTATTTATCTTCAAAACAAATATATTGGATAAATCCAGATCAATAGATATCAAAAACACAATTAAACACATGTTTCTTGAATTTTTCTAAGTATGGGTAGTTCAATCTCATTCTTGGTGCAGCCAACACAAGGGGAGATTAATATCTATTGATGGGATAATCCCAACACTATATTGTGGTAACAAATAGAATATGTAGTGAGCTACAACTCATGCAAGGGAATATCTAAGACAATTCCTATTTGCAGACTCCAAACTATAATACAACACTATAAATGTACAATGGGTGATCAAGATCACCCTCTAATATATCAACATACAGACTCTTATATATCAAATGCATAATATAATGCTCAATATCACCCTCAAACTAGGCAATTTAATTTCTCAAAATGCACACACTCTAATACATCAAACAACATATAACAAAATACCTACAATATCAATGAGGAAATAGTCACTCGTCGTAACATTTATTAAGGTTAAAGCATAGACCTGACCTTTCCCCCTTCTATGAACTATTCTGCAAAATATGAAATCGGGAGAGAGTACGAACTGCCACAATTTCTTCCCAATGTAATCCTGCAAAACTATCATGTTAGACCATTCTTAAGGTTCCAATGTTGTAGCTGGCTCTGATACCATATGTAAAATACCGATGCGTACCTTGATGCATTAAGGGATGTGTTTGTGAATTAGGTGTTTGCAAATAGATGATTATTAACCTTTTCCACCAATAGTCTTTATATAACATCATCGTTCTGAAGAAAGAAAATAAACATGCACAACATAATACTACAATTGAGACAACCATATTCACGTGGTTCACCTCGTCCACGAGGCTACGTCCACCAAATTAGTTATTCTTTTTATTTCTTTATCAAAAAATAGAGTACTTACAAAGTCATGACTCATCCATGGTCAGTTTACCTTACCACAAGACTCTTCGCAGAGAGCCTCTTGCAACTAAACAGCCCCCTTTTTCTTTTTGGACTCCTTATAACCAGCTCATAAAAGGATTTAACAGCCCCCCTGGGCACTCGGTGAATTTTTATTTTAATAAGCAATGAGGAAGACATTTTTATATTTCTGGTGGATAACTAAAACACCCTATTCCAGGTTAAAGTTTTTATATCCCTAACCACCGAGGCCAAGAGGGAGAAATAATAGCCACAATGAAATCACATTGCAGCAATTGTTGAATCCTAAATCCGTATCCCTATATATGTCAAATTATGATGATAAAAAATTATTTGACTACAATATTTTCTATGTTTTCTTTGCATTTAAGCACAGCTATTACTTCCCACCGGTTGCAATATTTTCTATGATGCTATTTTATTTGACAAGTTTACTTGAAGGTTTGGGGACAAAATCTCCCAGCGTGATTTAAATCTAAACACAATTGCAGCAGTAGTTACTTCCTTTTCCCATATCCCTACTCTATTAAGTCACACTATTTTTTGGAGATTTTGACATCACTCATCAAATAAAGGTGGTAAGGAAAATTGTTATATCCTAATCTCCTCCTTGATCATATGAGTTTTAATTATGTTATTGAATTATTTCTACAATTTAAAAAAGACTTATGTTAGGCATTGTCATACTCCAATTCAAGAGAAACGATGCCAAACCGACAACAATTAAATTCTGTGTTAATCCTCAAGCACAAGGTATTGAGTCCCAACGTGGGAGAGATAAACCCACTCTCACGGTTCTGCAAATAGCTACAAAGAGATTGGCTAAGCGAAAATATCAGAGACGCCTCCACAAACAAAGATTTCATCAACAAAGAAAACGAATCACCACCACTGAAGTATGAGTTAAAAACAACATACTTATCAATGCACCTTAAATTTTGTCCTTCTGCATTTTGGAGTCTGCAGTGGGCCTTGGAAAAGGTCACCGCTAAACATGAGACCACACCCATTTCATTCAACTAGGTTTAGACATATTTGGAAGATAATGGGATTGTATACTTATTGTTTAGTTGAGACCCAGATGCATGAAGAATTCTTAAACTGCAAAGAATGGCTGAAGTTAAGAAAACATACGATAACCCAAACAGACTTATGTATAATTCCACAATAAAGGGATTGTATACCGATTGTTTGGTTCAGACCCTCATGCATAAAAATTCTGAAACTACAGAGAATGGTTTCAATCAAGAAAACATGCAATAATCAGTAAATGTAATAGTGTCCACTAATCCTTGAATGAGATTTAGGCGTTTATGCAAAACTCAGTAGGGAAAGTAATTGGAAAAACATACAAGAGGAAGACATCATCCAATTGCAGTGTTAATGAACGAGTGTTACCTATTTCACTGTTCAGGCAGACTCAATGAAAGACTATCTGCAGGCGCACTCAATGAAAGAATGTCTGCAGTATATCCACTCTATTAAAACGCTTTACTCTTGTCATAGTCAAATATGCATGGGCCAGCTTTTGCAAGCACGAGCATTTGAAAACGTGTAAAGTTAGGAATGATTGAGCACAGCGATGGCCTGAAATTCATGGACTTCCTGCTTTCCCCAAGGTCACAGATAGGAAACCAGCCCCAATCCTCTTGGACGCCCCCCTTCAAACCAGAACCTGGTCTCTTTAAATAAGAGTGCAGACCAAGGATAAATGCATGCAATTCTATGCATGCTAAGCACGCAGGGTCCCCTCTGTCCCAGAGCAGGTGAACGACTGCCAAGGTTAGTGGTAATCAATTCCTTTCTTTAAACCATATTCTCTCCTTAAGTTATGCCGAGATCAAGGCACAAATGGTTGAAGGAAATTAAATCCTCTCTTATAACAAAATATAAATGTTACAAATGTGAAAGAGAGGGAGTAATATTTCTTGAAAAAGACTCAATGAGTCCTTAGGTCTAAAAGGAAATAAATCCATCATATAGACGTTTATGTCTTCTTTTATAAAAGGATTTAATATTACGTTTTCCTTTGTCCTCGTGATATAATTTATATCATACAACTTTATATCTATCATTTTTCCTTATAGTTAAATCTTGAATTTAATAATACTTGTCTTTTAAATTTTATTTGTCCTTATGATATGATTTATATCATAATTTATTTTGTCAAACCCTTTTTCCAATCCCTTAGCCCTAGTTCTTGTCGCACATGTGTTCGTCAGCCCCTTTGTTTTATTAAACTTTCACCTAACTTTCAGGTTTCTTTGGGTGGGACTTTGGCACTTGAGCTCCTCACTCAGAATCCCTCATACAATAATATTTAAAATCTCAAAACGCTTAGGGGCATATAGGAGGAACATTACAACTCTAATGAGTCATATTCTCTACTGTCCTATATTGCAATTATTCAACAAGCCTAATATTCTAGTTAAATAATTTCATGAAACCAGATGCAAGTATCATAGCCTAGTTTACTCACATAATCATTGGTAGGCTTGACCTAATCATCGTAAAATTAGTGATGATCTACTCATCATAACATTTCGGCTGGTTTGATGACAACCATGTCATACATCTGAAACTAGGATTATCTTACTTTGAAATGCTTGTTTCATGTGTAATCTCTTTGGGCATTAACACTGTTGAAGAATTGCTTTTGTTATCTAAATCATCGAGTATATAAATCTTGAAAAGGAATGCCATGAGTCCTCCAACAACTTGCACTTAACATTGGTATCATTTGCTTGAGATTTGAGTTCATTGCCTATTGAAATTTGATTGATAACGTTGACATTGATTATATACGATTGCTACTGATATATGTAATACATTGACCTTCTATTTGAATATTTAGATTGAAATCCTTATTTGGATTCCAAATTGATTACATAGGCATCAATTCTTGAATTTTCTTTTACAGTTGATTGCTGAAATTATCCTAATTGAAATCTGGTTATTGGTGAATTTTCCTTTGAAACCTATTCTCCTCTCTTCCGATTTGAATACTAAGGATCTAATTTAATGCTGAAGGAAGGTTTGACACATTTCTCGACATGGTAGTAAAATAATGGTTTTGTGGTTATAAATCCATTAATAGAGGTATTGTAGTTTTGTGTTTTAAACCTATTGCTTGTTTACTACAGTGACATATTTAAATACAAGTCAAACCCTATCTCTTTATGTTCATGATAGTGCTAGATTGAGCTTTGAAATCCTTAAAGAGATAGATTGGCGAATTTATTTCTTGATCCTTGTAGATCTCGCTAGGGATATTTTGGATATTGGTGAATGATGTTATACATACTGAAAAGTCTTTGTATAGTTACAAGTACCAACTTCATAATTGTTAAGTAAATGAATTCTTAGAATCATGCTCTTATTGGTGAATGTTCTAAAATTTGTTCCTTGTGCTTGGTTTAGAGTTTTGATTTTGAACTATCTTATGTTTTGATTAGCTCATGGATGGTACTTTCATTTTGGGTATTGATGTAGGAGCCAAATAGACTATTTGTTGGAATGGACACTTATTGATATCATATGTCTATTTGTAGATTCTAGTAAGAACCCTAGAATTGATTGTAGTGCTAGATTGAAGGATCTTGTTGGTAATCTTGTGATTAAAGCCATTGAGAATTTGATAGCATTGTTCTTACCTGGGTCATAATGAGATTGGCATTTTAAGAGCTTATATGGATTTGATTATCTAAATATATTGATATTGAAAAAGTGAGTTGATGAATGATGTATAATGTTATATGCTAACATGGTAGGATATGCAAGGAACACTATCAGTCAGAGTTGACTGTTAGAAAAAAATTCCTTGGACATAATAATGGTTGATGCCCAATCTCTGTAATGCATTGTGTTGGCTTGAATAGATCTAATAAATGTTGCCGTTGAAATTGCTTGTAAGACATCAAACTTGTCGTAATTCTGATAACGTGTCAAGGAGCCTAAATTCCGCTAATGCATTGATTTGGGGTTGGGGTATATCTAACAAAATTTTGATGGAATTTATATGATGCATGTTCTTAACATGTGATCCAATTAAACGGATCTAAAGGGAAAAAAAATTGTCTATGAATTATTTTGTTAGCCGAGTCGTTTTTGAATGCCAAAGGATAGAATAAGATCTTTACTTTAAAATCATTATAGTTTAGATATTTGAAATCTCTTCCTTAATGATCGAATTGCAGATATAAAAGTCAGAGTGTTGGGAAATTGCTATTAAACATTTGAAAATGATATGTGAATGAACGACGTATAACGTTATGGACTAACTTTGCAGGTTATGCGTGAGACACCACCAACTGAAATGAACTATTTGTTTCAAAATTCACTGGCTTAAATAAGGAAGCTAAACCACTTAAGAATGAGTGTTGTTTTATTTTATTATTATAAATTTTGTATTTCTAGGTTTCTATGAACCAAGATTGAACTGTGGATTGTGGTGTTATGTACTAACAGTGCAAGGCTTTATGATGATTGACCATCTCATGAGCAACGCAAGACATGGATTCTAAATCCACTTGTAAATAAGTGGTGGTTTATTTTGAATGAATTATAAGATTGTATGAACCATGAATGATGGTAAGGGTACAATCAGTACAACTTAGGAAATGTTGATTAAATGAATGAATGTTATGTTTATCGATAGATGCTTTGAATAACCATGTAGCCAATTCATGAATCAGGACAATGACAGTAAAGTCTTGCTAAGCACCAAGGAGGGTGCGATACGAATAGTGAAAGTTGGAATCTACACTAAATACAAACACGAAAAAATTTGAATGCTACGGGAGCACCATGGTGTTAGGCAAGTGATTGTCGCATGAGCACATTGGTGCTAGGCATATATGCTGCAAGAGCACAATGATGTTAGGCAAGTGATTGTCATGTGAGGAGATTGGTGTCAGGCATATGGTGTGGCAAAAAGAGCCAGGAAGAATTGGACATCTGGAAGACAGGACACTATTTGATGTCACTGAGGGGAAAACTTTTAACTAGTGGTTAAAAGGGAGAGTAACCTTAGAAATTGTTGTAAGTACACACCATAATGGAAAAAGGAACTCAAGGGAGTTTGGAAAACATACGTAAAACATGTTAACGAATTTCCAAGTAATTAGACTGTTGCATGCTTAATGTGTGATGTGAAGGAAGGATTTCCTCATGTTGAGGATGACATAACTATCCAAAGGTTGGAGAAAAAAAAAAAAAAACCCAAAATGGTAGTAATTATGTTTTATTGATGAATAAATCGCATTATGAAAATAATTGGGTATTATGACACCAATGAAAAACGAGAAAATTACAGATTGTTACAATGATCTATGGATTTTGTTTAAGTCTAATTACAATTTTGGCATGAATTACTAAATAAAATTTGGGCTAGACCTGATCTTGTCACAGGAAACTGCAGGTCTTGAATGATAACTGCCTGAGAATATACAAGGAGATCGGGACAAAAAGGACAAAAAAGAAAAGATGATGCAGTAGAAGAGGGAAACTGGTTGAAAATAGGAACAGCGAGGACGATGTTATTTTAAGGGGGGGAGGATGTAATGTCCCTCTCATACTGTAAATATTTTGTAAATACAAATGGTTATTGTACTTGTTTCTAGTGAGGAGCTCAAGGCCAAGGCCCCACCAGAAACAAAGCCTTGCAGCTTATATATAAATTAAAATTACTTGAGTGGAAACTTAGGAGATGTAGAACAGTAACACGATTCAACGAGGGGGCCAACTAAACCCATGAGGGAAAAAAGGGAATGGTGAGGGAGCTTTGAAGCTTGATGCCATAGTCTTCCCTATGGAAACCATAGGATTTTCAATTCTCACCATAATTAACCCAAGAAAAAAAAATACTATAACCTATTTAGCTAAACTCTAAATGGGGTACCAGCATATTAGCCTCGACAAAGAGGGTCAAGAAATTATATGAAAGTTGAAAATGCCAAAGGAATGGAAAGATAAATAATTAATTAAAGGGAACTAGATGTTATGGTCACCTTATATGAAGAAATTCCATCACAGTGCATAACATATTTCCTCAATCTAAATAGTGGTGACATATACTTTACCATTATGAGGAAGACATTACTATATGTTTAAATATATATATAGGTATCAAGGCTATACTTTCAATTATATATATATATATATATATATATATATATATTCCTTGGATTCTTACCAAATTAGCAGTTGGAGGAAGAAGTAACCGACTCTCGTAAGAGAATCCTATGGAGGATTTTATGGTAGATATTCCTCCATATTTTTCCTCCAAAAAAATTAGCTGTCAGATTAGGCAGACGAAGAAATGGTAAGTCTTATTTCTGTAGGACAAAAGAAAAAAAAAACATTCCAACTTTAGTACAGAATCTTAGGGGAAAATCAGCCGCCCTCATGTTATTAAAACGAGGTGAGTACAAAAGAAGGCATTGGAAAAAAAAAGTGAGAAGGTATTTTTCTTTTGGGAATGATGGCATTTTGGATCTATAGAGATCTGTAGTGAATCGATTGCATTTTAAATTGAAGGAAATAGCAAACATGAGGGGGAGAAAGAGCAAGGAAACACCCAGTTTGGAGAAAATCCCAGATATGGTATGGTGGAGGGATAACGCCCACTATGGAGGAACTCCTTGCTTGTTGATGGTCTCTACTGAGACTGCACTTAGTATTGGGTAAGGTCCTAAATCATGCTTAGACTAAAACCCTATATGCATTTTTTATACCATTGGGATCTGTCCTTTTATTGGGTCTCTGTGTGATCGAGTTGCTTATATATTCATTTATGAAGGACAGTAGCCTTTGCGCATGTTTAATTGGGCATCTTTTGATTTGGGATTATGAACATATATATATATATATATGATCTTACCCCACCCCACTGTTTCAAAAACCACAATGGGTCCGAACCTCCTAAGGTAACTGGCGTCAATACGATCGTTAGGTTCGATATGAGATCTCAGTTTTATTTCATGCATTTATTTCCACATACATAATTGTTAAGGTCTGCATTAACCCCCTTACATCTGTCGAGCAGTGGTTTTTCTTTGAGGAAAATAGCCTGGGGGAATGATAACCTTTAAAACCCCATAAATTCGTGTCATGGAGGCAATCTTAGAAGTATGGTTCAGGTATTTGATCGGCCCATGAGCACTAAAATAATTCGGTTTTCATTGGAATCTAGTGAGGGATTAGGGTTCCAAATGATTCCATATAATGTCAAGTCTTCGCATTGATCGTCATCTCTGCTCGTAGAATTCACTTCCTCATTCCAACGGAGTTCCTTGAAACTTCATAGAATATTAAAAGCTAGAAAAATACGATATTACTTTTGTATGATAAAAATAAAAAATGTGTCAACTGTGTTGGGAGGCATAAGCACCGTACCTTTGATTCTCCCTTCTATGGTCTAGGCGTTAACCTAGAGTATAGTTTAATCAAGCTATCATAGACCGCGTAAGTCCTTTTTGGTTATTGTAGGATCATTATTCTAGTTTATTTATTTTCCCTAGAGTAGCTGGCAGGTTTCGAGAGCCTTTTTAAATTGTTGGCTTCTATGAGTAAAGCCCCACCCAGCAGTAGATCCTTTTTTTTACAATTTACGATAAGGAGATTTTGTTTTGGAGCCTTGAGGCTTGTACTTTTTCAACTATAGCATTTTCCCCTTTTAATCTCTCAGAGTCACTCCAATGCTTGGTGTAAGCATTTCCATGTCTTTTAAGCTAAGTTGCAATACGTGGAAAACTATACGAGATTCGAAAAAACTGGAACTGCCTCCTTACCATGCAGAATTATGCTTGTTCTTGTCTGTTCTTTTAGGACCCTTAATGATGCTGTTGTTGTCTCCATTTTTTTTAGGGAACCAAAGCCAAGTAGAACGAGAGTCTCTTAAACCTTGGTTTTTCCAAAAATGGTTTAACTGTGTACTTAACACAAATATTGTGAGGAGCCTCTCTAGAAAATATAACTATATCCTCGCTTGAAAGGATTAAACTCTAATGGTAGTTATAAAGCATTCATAGAAGTGAACTTGCTCTCTTGTTTGAAGGTTATGTATGTTGTATTGAGAATGGAATTCCTCATCAGGTTGCTAAACCCCCCATATATGTATAACCTCGATACACTTTGGTTAAAGCATGGATAAGGTATCCTACGATATGATACAATTAAGCATAACTGCATTAATAGGGTTCACATTCTCGGGAAAACTTTAGTATGCCTCATGATTCCATTTTGATTTTTATACTTTCAGAAGTATGGAAACAAGGATTGTTGCGGGTTGTAACTTTTCGTTTAATGAATAACACATGATGAAACAGATTTGGTGGACGTAACCCATGGATTGGGTGAACCACGTACATGGTCTCGTCTCTTGTGCCTTTGATGTGTTGTACCTTATGTTATCTTCATTCTCCTTGTGTAATTATGTGTATGATGATGACGAGGTGAATTGTTTAAGTGATTCCCTATGATTGTTTTAAAATACAAAAGATTGTTCATATAATGGTTATGATGTAGATACTATCTAATAAGAAAATTAAGTTAATGATTAAGGATTGGGATGTTTGACTATAATACATTTGACTTATGCTAAATCGAAGATAGCAAGCTCCCTCAAAATGTCCAACACCCTTTAGCGATGGTTTTACAATGGGTTTTAGTTTTATAATACCAAGAGTATAAGTAGTTTTCAAAGGGAATTTATTGACTTTGCTTTGGGGTATCATTACACTTTCAGAAATAACATCATTGCTTAAGGGGATGATAGCTTATGGCTAACGACTAACGACTGAAAAATGATTGTAATCACTTAAGGAAATCTTATGTTATTTAAGAAGCCACATGTCATGGTACGATGAAATATGGTTAAACAAATTGGGTATGTTCAAAATCATGGTTTGAAGCTGCAATATAAGGGTTCCTCTATTGGGTAGAAATCGTGTTTACATAAAAGGGTAGAATACATTACGATGTCTAGATCACAAAGTTTGGGTTATTGTTTATGATTAGCATTGTAGTACAAATGAAGGTATTTTCTGTCGTAGTTACAAGGTAAAGTTCCCATATGAAAGCTATAATCTAGAGGAATGATAGAAAGACGATAATGCATAAAAGGTTGTGCCTTAGATGATGGTTATATATAAAGGTGTGTTGGAAATAAGTTAACAAGGTTACAATTATATCTGGATAAAGACATGAACTCTGGAGGAACGATGGTATAAATTTTCTTTTGATAAAGACAAATAAGAAATGAAAATCGAAGAGTATGATAATTCTTTTAAATTGGACGTAACTTGCATGTTTGCTTTTTCTGGTAAGGAGGATGGATATGAATTGTCGAATGATTGATTTTGATGCATGTGGTTTAATCTTTATCAAATTTGTTTGGGTGTGTTTTCATGGAAAAGCCACGTAAAAAATTTGATGCTAACATGATTGACTCTTTTGTAGTAACACTGAAAAAACAGTTCTTACCCCTTCTTCACACATAATGGTAGTTGAGGTGCAAGGGGTATGTTAACAAAGTAGTTTTTTAACGATACATATCCCCAAATTTATATTAAAAAATTGTTTAAGAGGTTCTCCCCTTTTTATTTTTAACTAATTTTGATTGGCTAATACATGATGACATCGAATTTATATTATTTTTGGAAGGACCATTTTGAATTGAAATTTCCTCTAATGTCATGAACATGGAAGAAGACAACAAACGGCAAGGGAAACTAAACTCTCCCACACGAGAAGAAGAATTGGTGGTTGAATTAAATTCCAATATATTAAAAACCATACAAAGTATGCAAGCATACTTGCAGATTTTCAAAGATGATAATATGCATGAAAGATAAGATCAGCAAGCAAATAATGAAGCTTTACTGCAGAACATGACGAGAGGAATCCCACATGGACATCATACTCATTCAACCAACAAATTCAAGAAGCATTTTTATCATAAATAGGTTAGAAGCCCAAAAGAAGAAGGAAAAACATAGCACACACATGAACCTCTAGAAATAGATTATTGCAGTCTTTCTAGTGATAATTCCCTTTCTACTTGCAGAAAGAAACAGAGAAATTGTGAACACCTCACAATATATTTCACAACAATAAAATCCCCAACCTACGAAGGAGAGATGAACATACAAGATGTAAAAGTTGAGAAAGAGCAGCACATCAAGGACTTTCCATTTCTCGTAGCCTTTACAAATGTATTTTTTTAAGAAATACCTGGATTACCATTGAAACGAGACTTAGAATTTTCCCTGAAATTGATAGAAAGGTCAGTTTCGTCTTCAAAATCCCCATACCGCATTAGCACACTAGAGTTGGTGGATCTCAAGTTGCAGTTGTAGGAGTTGATTGAGAAGGGTTATATCTGACCTAGTGGGTCCCATTGGGGTGAATTTATACATTTCCTAAACAAAAAGGATGGTACAATGGAGATGTGCATCGGTTACCACCAACTTAACAAGATTACCATCAAGAACAGTTACCCACTCCCTAGGATCAATGATTTGTTCAATCAAGTTGGAGGAGAGAATATATTTTCAAAGATCATCCTGCAATCCAGATACTATCAGGTACGTATCCGTGATGAAGATAATCATAAAAATTCCTGTCATATGTGATACAGCCACTACGAGTTTGTAGTAATTCCATTTAGTTTGACCAATGCACCTGCAAATTTTATGTGTGTGATGAACAATATATTCAATAAATACCTCGATAAATTTGTATTGGTACTTATAGATGATATCCTAGAGTAAAGAGGAACATGAGGAACATCTCTGCATAGTATTATAGGTGTTTCGGGAAACCATCTTGACGCTAAGTTTAGTAAATGCAATTTTTAGAAACTATACATACAGTACCTAGGTTACATCATCTCCGAGAAAGTGATAGCCGTGGACCTGGAAAATATTAAAGCCATAAAAGATTGTCCTACCCCTACCCGTGTCATAGACATTAGGTCATTTTTAGGATTGGTCTGTTACTATCAAAAGTTTATATAGAAATTTTCAAAGATTTATTGTCCCATGACTACTTTGCAAAAGAAAGAAAACAACTTTTTATGGAATACCAAGTGTGAGGAAATTTTTCAGAAGCTTAAACAACTTTTGATCACTGCACTGATACTACAAATTGTGGATCGCAATGGGGTTTTTTTTGTCTGCATGGATCTGAGAAAGGAAGGACTGGTAGGAGTCCTCTTGCAGGAAAATTACGCAATCTGTTAGGAGTCATGAAATTTAAAAGAACATGAACAGAACTACCTTAACCATGATCTTGAGTTAGCAGCCATTATCCATGCCTTGAATATGTGGACGCACTACCTCATGGGAAATATATTTATTGTAAAGACATGCAATTGAAGTTTGAAGTATTTATTTGATGATCCAGATCTAAATTCCAGGAAAACTAGATGGTTGGCTTTCCTTAGCGAGTACCATTTCGAGTTAAAGCATAAAAAAGGAAAGGACATTAAAATTGTTGATGCTTTAATTCAACGAGTTCATATGTTATATGAGGTCCCTTTAAGTCAAACTGATTTACATTTGCATGAGAGGATCAGAACAACTAGATTTGGACAAGCAGATCCGAATGACCAATGGAGTTGACCATTTTTATGTTGAAATACTAAATAAGGTCCAAGAGGAGAGGTTGTTTCAACAACAAAATGAGTATAAGGTAGACGAAACTCAAATGTTCTGGTCCAAAGAAAGATTGTATGTTTCAGGAGGAGGGGACATCACATCTTGCATCCTCATGGAATTTCATCAAAAACCCTACTCGAGGCATCCAAGATATCAAAAGATGATATCTGCATTAAAGAAACAATTCCTCCAGCCTAAGTTACTGAGCCAACATAGCATTGTTTATCACAAAATGTCAAGAATGTCAGCTAGTTAAAGCTGAGCACCAACATCCTTCAGGATTGTTGCAGCGATTACCCATTCTAGAATGGAAGCGGAAGGTCATTAGTACGTATTTGATTATAGTTGTACCAAAGAGAAATAAGAAAAATGATTCGATCTTTGTAGTGGTTGACAAGTTATCAAAATTAGAACCCTTCATCCTAGTAAATTCAACCTGCAAGGCAGTTCACATTGCCAACATTTTCTTAAAAGAGATATTCAGATTGCATGGGATACCCAAGGAAATCATATAGGATCGAGACACAAATTTGACTAGAAACTTTTGGATATCTTTATTCTTCGAATTAGAGATGCAGTTAAACTTTATTACTACTTACCACCCACAGATAGAAGAAAAAACAGAATGGGCAAACCAAATTTTGGAAGACATGCTTAGGATGTATGTTATGAACAATGCCACCAAGTGGGGGGATTTTCTACATCTCACAGAATTTGTGTATAAAAATGGATACCATACTTCCACCAATATTAGTCCCTTCGAGGTATTCTATGGTCGAAAGTCTAGAACATCGGTTACTCGGGATAGCCCATTGGACCAGCTCATGTTAGGGCATAATTTACTAAATGATTTGGAACGATTGGTCACCAAAGTCCAACAATACCTTAAAGAGGTGCAAGATCGCTAGAACAAATATGTGGATCATAAAAGGAAAGATAAATATTATCGAATCGATGAACATGTTTACTTAAAAGTAAAATAAAAAAGAACCTCATTGAGATTAGGGAGATGCGGAATGTTGGCACCAAGATTTTGTGAACCCTTTGAGATACTCGACAGGAGAGGACAAGTGGCATATGAACTAGATTTACCTGCTCACATAAAAATTCATGGTGTTTTCTACACATCCTTGCTAAATAAATATGTATATGATAGTAAACATGTTATTGATTGGTCCTTGTTATAGGTGGAACTTAAAGGGGATTTTGTACCTGAACCCCTTTATATTATAGACAATAGAGAATTGCATCTCAGGAGGGGCACCATAGTCTAATTGAAATTGCAATGGAAGAACTTTTAAACTAAAGAGGCTACTTGGGAGAATGAAGCTACCATGAGATAGGCTTACCCTGCCTTATTTCATCACTTCATTCCTAGTCCCTAGAACATGAGGGATGTTGTTGTTCTAAGCAGGGAGGGATGCAATATCCCAAATTTCAACCTAACATTAATGGGAATAAGTCCCATTGCATATGATGTTGCTTTGATGTTTATATTTTGTATATTGGCCATAATACCCCATTGCACATGAGAATGATGATTTGTTACATATAATGGGCGTAAGCCAATGCATATGTTTTACTTAGAATATATATGATTGAATGTGTTGGGCGTGGACCCTGAAGCACATGATTGATGAGTCTTTCTGTTGAGTGCGAGATTTGGAGCACATGAGTGATTTGATGTTTGTGTTGAGGGCGAGATCTGGAGAACATGATTTTTTTTATGTTTGTGTTGAGCGCCAGCTCTGGAGCACATGAGTTATTAAATGTTTGTGTTGAGCACGAGCTTTGAAGCACATGGAATAATAAGAATTGGAAGTGTTGGACATAATCCTGAGAGCTTTCCAAGTTGATGTTGAGGATAAGCTGTAGAACCTCGAATTCTTGGCTATTGTATCCCTATGTGTATTATACAAATTCATCCTAGCATTAGTGTTGAGCGAGAAGCTCTAGAATTGCATTAAGTGTAACTTCGTGTTTTTAACGTTGAGTGTGGGCTCTCCAAAAATGCTAAGAGTTACTGAAAATTAATTTTGTTGAGTGAAAAAGACTCTCATAAAACACCAATATCATATTACATATTTTTAAGTTGATTAAATTAAATTTCAAATTTATGTGTCTCATGAAGTACTGAAGAACTACCACAATATACAAGGTAATCCAACATGCAAGGAGGTTTGGAGCTGCCTAACCTAGTTGACCTAAACTTACCTCAATGCTTTAACAAAATAAATGATTTTTAAGCTGATGAAAGTACCATGTGGTTGGGTCATGTTATATGATATATGTATACATATATAGTTTATAAATGGTATGAATAAAAGAGTAAGCATATGTATTAGTTATAAAAAAATAATAAGTAACTATAAATAATAAATAAAGGACCTATGTATTATTATTTGAATAATTATATTAATATTTACACACCTAAAGAATCAAAATAGGAACTAGTCAAAGAGTTCCTAAGTTAAGATTAATAAATATTAATTTCACATAAATCAAGTAAAAGGTTATTTCAAGAATATAAATGATTATTGATCCAACTGGAATTTAACTTCTCGTAAGTGTTCTTGGAGAGCATTTTTCCAAAAAGAAAAAGAAATTTGGTACAGAATGTGTTATCCCAAATAGGTGAAGCCTTACGTTTAGGAGTTTTAGACTACTTTCATGTTGGAATCAGCTCAGGGGATCATGATTGAAACCAAGAATGGTGTCTGGTCATGGTTGGGTAGTTCCCAAGTTATTCAGTTAATAGATCTAAGGTCATAATTGTCTATGTTCTAGTTAATTTTGTGTCCTTGAGTGTGCACAGTTCTAGCCATTATGATACCTACAAAGTGTATGCATGAGGTTTTTACCTTCCTTACAGTTCATACAGATCTTTATTAAAGTATGGTTTATAATCTTGAATCAAAATATGTATATTATGTGTTTGCTCAGCTAGGTTTTCCTTTTGTTTATAGAACCTTGAAGGATAAGTGTTTTGCATCTAAACCCTAGGAAAATAGAGTTTATAGTATTTGAGTATTATTCTTTTTATGGTCATTCATGCATATCTCAAATAAGTCTTCTATGTATTTGTTTAATTATCTAACATTGTTCATGTTAGACTTAAAATCTAGATTTTTTTGAAATAACTAGCTTCTTATATTCTTCAAACTTAGATGAAAAGTTAAAGAGACATTTCATAAACATAGACAAAATTGTAAAAATTGTGAACCTACAAACTAGAGATCAGATCTCTGAGCTCTAGAACTTTAAATGTAATATCCCTCCTTAGACACCCATAATATACTTATAATTTTGAATATGTACTATACTTGCTACTGGTGACAAGGTCAAGGCCAAGGCCCCACCAGTAAAAAAAAAAATGTATGTTAGAGGATTGATCCCCCTAAGTTGTAGACTTATGAGACATAAGACTCCGACGCAACTCAATGATGGGTGGCTAAACCTACTGGGGAAAAAAGTGAATGGTTTTGATGCCATAGTCGTAAATACCATCTTAGTTATGGTAGAGCTAGGGGTAAGCTTTGAGCTCCGCTTTCACTGTAATTACCCTAACTAAGACACAATAATTGCAACTACAAAATAATATCCTAGTTAATTTAAATTCTAATATAAATAACCCTTGATAAAGTAGATTAATTTAAACCACGACATAAATAGGAACACTCTGGGAATTAATTTGTTAAAAAGCCATACCTGGATTAATTTAATACAAGTTACCCTTGACTAATATATATATGCTGACATATATTAGCAACCAAGCGAGTTATAGAAAACTCAATAATAATGGACTAGTGGTCACAGGGATTCAAGAAGGCTAAAAATACCTAAGCAAAGTCCTTTTATTGAATATAAAAATTATAGAAGAATCTTCAAAACCTAAATTGGTTCGTAATTGGTATTATGAAAGAAGGGGGGAATTTAAGTATAATATCTTAAAAAAGCCATAGAATATTTCCTTCCTTAGCAAGAAAGATCAAATAAAAAAAGTAATTATTTCTTTCCTTCATTGGAAGAGCGAATGGAGGAAAGAATTCAATTTCTTTCCTTCTTGGCAAAGAGCGAACAGAGGAAGTATTCAATTTCTTTCCTTCATGGGTAAGAGTGATTAGAGGAAGATAATTATGTAGTTCCTCGTGGGGGAATATTTTTTTGGGGTTATTTAGATTGTGAGGGAAGCTAACAGAGAAAGGTAGGAAGAGGGCGAGCCCAGCACAGAAACCACATCTTCTCCTCATGCAGAGGGATATGCATTTGGGAGGGAGAATTGAAATGACTCAGGTCGTGGTCTGCGTCAATTGAAATTGGTACATTAAAAATATTGTTTGGAGGATAGGTATTTGGACTTGCAAATTAGTAGGGGTTTTGTGCACCTGGAGTTTTTCCGTTGTCGGACTGCGCGTGACTTGGGAGGTATTTGGTACAAAACCCAAACACCCACATTTTCATCCTATGCTTGGTGAGTACCTTTCGGCCTATGTGTTAATGCATGCTTACATTCAAGTTTTTTATTGTATTTTATGTAGCCGGTTGTTACATTGGGAACTAGATCTATGCAAATGTGATTATTCACCAAAGAGGGTGTTCTGCTGCTTGAATGCAAAGTGTCAACTTTAAGAAAATGACAATAGGAAAATCCTAAATAGATGAAAGAGTTCAAAATTTTTGTCATGCCAAATGGTATAAATGAAGCTAAAGTATAGCTATACAAATTTATAGATTTTATTATGATATATAGCCAATAAAGTGAGTCAGTGGGCTTCTGATTAAATTATTTTGTCTATAACATATTTTAAGATGTTCCAATAAGTTCTATGAAAATAAAGATGAACATAACGATGTACCCACATATATATGACTGCATTTTTAAAATGGAGATCATTAAATCTTATGGCCAAGAGGCTCTTAGTAGTCATGGATAGTGAGTTAATTTAACATACACCCAAGTGTGGATCATAGTTGTTTGTTGTTTTTGGGTTTGAAATATCATTTCTCTCTTTGTAGGAAGAGCTTTGCACCTTCTGGATTTCCAAAGCGATGCTGTGATTTGTAGGTTTCTCATCTCACCAGGGAACGTGTTTGCAGTGTCATTGTATTTCTCATGCCATCTGAGATACATATACAGAGATTTTTTGTCGGAACCCTGCTTTGCTTTAGGTCAGGCTCTGTAATTTTTAGTTGTTAATTAATTTTTGATTGGAATGCTTCAAGAAGCATGCTCTGAGGGTTTGCATTGGAAAGAATGGATTTCGATGAGCTTAGTTGCCACGTTTGAGTGGTAGCAATTCCACCAAAATTGTTTGCTCTTGATTTCCACTCTGCCTCATTTTTCTGAAATGCGGGCCATGCAAGTAGAGTAGATTGCAACAAACGTGGTGGGCCACTTAATACTCTTTTGACCTCATTAGGGGACCAACATTCCATTGGTTTTTCTATTAAGTTATGGTAAGACGCAGCCTACTGCTAAGGTAAAATCTTTGTATGTAAAACATACCTAGGAAATTTGGTTTTTTATTATTATTATAATGCATTAGTTTATGAAGGAGGGTTATGCCAGAACAAGGTAGGTCCTAGCTATGGTTTAACCATTAACAACCTTTCCTTTTTCTAATCTAAAAGATGGTATCATAGCTGTTTTTAAGTGCTATACCGGGTGGGTTTTGAGTATGGGTATAGCAGATCCCTATCTAGGGTTGGTACTTGAATTAAAATAATAAAGAGGTTTATAAAGAAAATGTTTTATGTGTAATCATTATAGATCTTAAAGGAAATTGAAGATGCCGATAGGCAATGTTCGATATATAAGGTAACGTAAAACCTCCACAGAAAACAAAGATGCTGATAAAATGGCATATGTATACAATAGATGTCTATGCATAATGATTTATATGTATTGTCATATATATATATATGAAATAGATGTCTATGATTTTTATATGTATTATCCTACATATGTCGAAAGAAGATAAAGAAGCTGAGATATGACGCTTATATGGAATCTTTATAGGATTGAATTCCTTGAAATTACTCCCTAAGAGGGTTCTTACGAAGTTCAAAAGAAAAGATGGCAATGAAGTTGTTGCAGATTGTAACTCACAATTTGAATGAATAATACATGATATAGTTTGGTGGATGTAACCCGCAAAATGGGTGAACCACATATATTGGTGTTCTTTTGTTTATGTTTAAATATCTCATTTTCCTTATTTTGTTTGCGTACTTAGTATTTTGTTTTGCAACCTTATCCATCGGCTAATCCCCTTAGAAATAATGATAAGGATTGTTATTGTTATCATGATAATTTCTTGCCCGCACATTTGAGGATGATGAAGTATTTGTGGTTATGAATAATATTGTTGAGGAAATCACATTAAAGAAAACAACTGGATTAATGTCGTGCAAATACACTATTGATATGAATGAAAGTGCATCTCATATGATTCATTAAATTAAGAATAAACAATGAGTAGTCCGTCAGATGGATCACTTTGCTTAAGAGAGATCCATATTGTTATTCAAAGGTTAATGTAGTTAAAATGTGGTTAAAAGAATATTGGAGTATGTATCAAATGACAGATTAATTGCTACATCTAAGTATTCCTCCATTAAGGGAATTACATAATCATGTGAATACTAGAAGGCATAATAAGAATGTTTGGTTTATGTTATCAATAGAAAACTTAGTAAATTGGGTTGAAATTGCATGTTTGGTTTCTACAAAGGAGAATGGATGTAAACTGTCAAATGATTATTTTACAATGCGTGTAGTTTTGACATTATCAAATTTGATTGGACAAGCTTCATTGAAATGCCATGTAAATTATGCCACTAACATGATTGCCTCATTTTGTAGTCACGGTGAAAAAAAAAACATTTACCCCTTTTTCACACATAATGGCATTGAGGGATAAGGGGTATGTTACATATGGTATCAGAGTAGGAGTTGAAACACTTGGGCATATTTGGGCTCAAAATGCTCCTACATGTTTTGTTCGGAACTAATGATTGAGTTTTTCCTTTGATAACAGGAATCAACAAGTTTACACTATCCTACATGTACCATAAGATATATCAAATGCAGATATTTTGACCTTGTAGTTGTGCAGGAAAAGGTGGAACGTTTTTCTCAAAATCACAACAAATATGGCCCATTACTTTTTCCAGTTCAGGGTCAGGCCCAATGATGTAAGTACGTAGGTATCTGGTTAAATTCCTTGATTACTTTCGAATAGGTTTACAGATGGCTAAGATGATTGCTTCATCTCTATTTGTGTCATGCAAGTAAATTTTAATAGAAGTCTCCTTAGACAAACTCATGGTAGATGTAGCAATCTATGTCTTGAATAACAATTTTTAATTGCTGAAAAGTGACCTTTGAAACTTACATGCATAGTCGAACCTACTACTAATGACTTTGGTATATAAAGGAATTCTTAGAAATGCAAGGTTGAAAAATTGTAATAGGTAGCTTTGAAAATCGTCAAACAATTGTTGTTAAGGACTAGTGGGAAAAGGGTTACATCACTAACAATAAAATATAGGACTGCTAAGGATCTAATAAGAATTGAATTTGATTTAAGGTCTTTTGGACCTAATTTGGGGTTCATTATTGTAATAAATGTAAGCGACTCATGAAAGTATACTCCAAAGTCTTAGAGGCATCTAATTATATATATGTATGCATATATAACTTACCTAAAAGATATCCATTAAAGGGAATTTGATAGTTGATCATTTAGGAGTAACTATATTACCCTTGAAAAATCTCTAAAAGATTAGCCACTAAACTATCACGTATAGTAAAATGGTTTAAGAAAAAGGTAAGTAAGGCTAAAGTAGTAGCCAGGCTAAAACATATGTTGCATTGTCAAGATTATACAAAATACAAATTGTATTAAATAAATGTTACCAATACTAACACTATGTAAAATAGGAAAGCACCTCTTTACATTGGTATTTCATGTAAAAACTAGGAACGAAACGATTGCATTAAATCGTATCGATACATGTTAGTCAGACGGAGACGATTGAATTTAGATGCTGGTAATAAATAATTGGTTAAGGTGCATTACTAATTATAGCCAAATTAAATTTATTGACTGAGCATTTAGATTGAAGGTTGGAAATAATGTTTCTCAAGGATTTGGGTCCATTAGTTTTTGACAAAACTCTTTTACCTAAATGTATGCACATAACTATCATATGAATTTGGGTCGTAAATGCATATAAAGAAGAATTGTGCCCGTGAACTAATAAAAATGGTTAGTCGTTACACAAAATAAGTGAATGATGAAAGAAGTGAATGTTATTTGTTTTACGAACCTCTGTGTAACAAAAATTCTTAGAAAGTAAATATTAACTTCCTTATCAGAAGTTGCTGAATTAACTTGTGAATGTTGAAGTAACTCGAATTAACTTCAAGTTATTTCAAAATTCGATTTACTTCAGAATTCAAGTTACTACAATATAGAATTCAAGCTATTTTAGAATTCAAGTTACTACAATATAGAATTCAAGTTATTTCAGAATTCAAGTTACTTCAGAATTCAAGTTAGTGCAATACAGAATTCGAGTTATTTCAAAATTCAAGTTACTTCAGAATTAAAGTTAGTACAATATAGAATTCAAGTTATTTCATAATTCAAGTTATTACAATATAGAATTCAAGTTATTTCAGAATTCAATTTACTTCAAAATTCAAGTTAGTACAATATAGAATTCAAGTTACTTCAGAATTCAAGTTAGTACAATATAGAATTCAAGTTATTTCATAATTCAAGTTAGTACAATATAGGATTCAAGTTATTCCATAATTCAAGTTACTTCAAAATTCAAGTTAGTACAATATAGAATTCAAGTTATTTCATATTTCAAGTTACTTCAAAATTCAAGTTAGTACAATACAGAATTCAGTTATTTCAGAATTCAAGTTATTTCAGAATTCAATTTACTTCATAATTCAAGTTAGTACAATATAGAATTCAAGTTAGTACAATATAGCACTGTTATAATGTACCCTTTAGATATAAAATTTATTGTGCAAGGAATTGGGTTATGCACATAAGGACTATTGAGCTATCTATACATTTTCATGGGCATGGATGATCTCCTTATACATTTTCATGAAAAATGACAACATTATTTACAGTATTTCTTCAAGAAAAGGAAAAAGAAAAACTAGACTGCTTATGAACTTGGACCACAATACAGCTAAGGTAAATAACATGATGTGTTGTGCCTAATATTTCTGGATATGTAGAAGGAGTACACCTATATGAAGACTCCCATTTTGACAAACTAGAATAGTTGTAAGACATGACATAAGTAGTTGAGGTATGAAATTATGATAACAGTTTACTTTGTTTACTTTGGTTACTTTGGTTTACTAATGTTATTGGAATTTCCATGTCCCTAGCATTGCCACTGATGAATGTGGTATAAAGTTGGAACATCGCTAGTAATTATCCAAATAATAAATGAGTGAGAATTTCTAAAGATATTGATATCGAAAATAAGTGAGTTGATGAATGATGTATAATGTTATATACTAACATTGCAGGATATGCCAGGAACACTATCAGTCAGAGTTGACTATTAGAAAAATATCCGTTGTTGTATATAATGAGGCTTCACCAAGATTACAACCATTGCTACAATCGATGTAAAACATGGTATATAAATCCGCCTGCGTATGTAAGTTGCACTTAATTACTCAGAAATGAGTAAGGAGTAATGTTTCTAGATGATTTACAAGGTTATATAACTCATGAATGATGATTAAATGATTAATTAAATTATGGATTATCAAGAGATGCTTTGACTAACCATGTAGCTAATTCACAAATCGGGACAATGACAGTAAATCCATAAGCACCAAGGAGTGTGTGTTATAAATAGTCAAAGTTAAAATTTATACTAGATACGAACAAGGAAAATTTTGAATGCTGCCAGAGCACCATGGTGTTAGGAAAGCGATTGCTGCGTGAGCACATTGGTGTTAGGAATATATGGTGCAGGAACAAAATGGTGTTAGGAAAGTGATTTCTGTGTGAGCACATTGGTGTTAGGAATATGGTGTGGCAAAAAGACCTAGGAAAAATTAGACATCTGGAAGACAGGACATTGTTTGATGTCACTGAGGGGAAAACTTTTAACTAGTGGTTAAAAGGGAGAGTAACCTCAGAAATTGTTGTAAGTCCACACAAGAATGGAAAAGAAACTCAAGGGAGAGTTTGGAAAACAAAAATGAACGTAAAACGTATTGACTAATGCCCAAGTAACTATTACATGCTGAATGGGTAATGTGAGGAAGGGATTTCCTCAGGTCGAGAACGACATAACTAACCAAATGTTGGAGATAAAACCAACACCCAAAGGGTAGTAACTATGTTTTATTGATGAATAAATTGCATTACAGAAAATATTGGGTATTATGATGCCAATGAAAAAAAAAACTCTAAAACTCGAGATTGTTACAATGCAAAATGATCTATGGATTTTGTTTAAGTTGAATTACAATTTTGGGCATGAGTTACTGAATAAAATTTGGTCAAGACCTAAACCTTGTGCAGGAAGTTGCAGGTCCTGAATGATAGCGAACTGGGGAAAAAGGATCAAGGAAATATCGAAGGAGATGAGAACAGAATATACGAGGCAAGAAAAGACGACTCAAAAGAAGAAGGAAAGGGTTGAAGGACAAGAACACCGAGGATGGTATTAATTTTAGGGGGAAATGATGTAATATCCCTCCTTACACACCCATAATATACTTATAATTTTTGAATATGTACTATAATTTTTGCTAGTGAGTAGCTCAAGGCCATGGCCCCACCAGTAAAAAAAAAATTTGTATGTTAGAGGATTGATCCCCCTAAGTTGCAGATTTATGAGACATAAGACTCTAATTCAACTTAATGATGGGAGGCTAAACCCAGTGGGGAAAAAAGTGAATGGTTTTGATGCCATAGTCGTAAATACTGTCTTATTTATGGTAGAGCTAGGGGTAAGGTTCGGGCTCCACTTTCGCCGTAATTACCCCAACTAAGACACAATAATTCCAACTACGAAATAATAGCCTAGTTAATTTAAATTCCAATATAAATAAGCCTTGATAAAGTAGATTAATCTAAACCATGACATAAATAGGAACACTCTCGGAATTAATTTTTTAAAAAGCCATACCTGGATTAATTTAATACAAGTTACCCTTGACTAATATATATATGATGACATATATTAGCAACCAAGTGAGTTATAGAAAACTCAATACCTACTGACTAGTGGTCACGGGGATTCAAGAAGGCTAAAACAATACCTAAGCAAAGTCCTTTTATTGAATATAATAATTATAGAAGAATCTTCAAAACCTAAATTGTTTCGTAATTGGTATTATGAAAGAAGGGGGGAATTTAAGTATAATATCTTTAAAAAGAAATAGAATATTTCCTTCCTTATCAAGAAAGAGTGAATAAAAGAAGTAATTATTTCTTTCCTTCGTGGGAAGAGCGAATGGAGGAATGTATTCAATTTCTCTCCTTCCTAGCGAAGAGTGAACATAGGAAGTATTCAATTTCTTTCCTTTGTGGGTAAGAGTGATTAGAGGAAGATAATTATGTTGTTCCTTGTGGGGGAATATTTTTTGGGGGTTATTTAGATTGTGAGGGAAGCTAATAGAGAAAGCCAGGAAGAGGGAAAGACTAGCACAGAAACCACATCTTCTCCTCATGCGGAGGGATATGCGTTTGGGAGGGAGAATTGAAACGACTCAGGTCGTGCTCTACGTTAATTGAAATTTGTACATTAAAAATACTGTTTGGAGGATAGGTATTCGGACTCTCAAATTAGTGGGGTTTTTGTGCACCTGCGTTTAGATTTTTCCCATTGCCGGACTACGCGCGACCTAGGAGGTATTTGGTACAAAACCCGAACCCCCACATTTTCATCCTATGCTTCGTGAGTACCTTTCAGCCTATTTGTTGATGCATGCTTACATTCATGTTTTTTACTGTCTTTTCGATAGCCAGTTGTTACATTGGGAACTGGATCTGTGCAAATGTGATTATTGACTAAAGAGGGTGTTCTGTTGCTTGAAAGCGAAGTGCCAACTTTAAGAAAATGACAATAAGAAAATCCTGAACAGAAGTAAGAGTTCAAAATTTTGGTCATGCCAAATGGTAGAAATGAAGCTAAAGTCCAGCTATACAAATTTATAGGTTTTATTATGATATATAGCCAATAAAGTGAGTTAGTGGGCTTCTGATTACATTATCTTATCTATAACATATTTTAAGATGTTTCAATAAGATCTATGAAAATAGAGATGAACATAACGGTGTACCCACATATATATGACTGCATTTTTAAAATGGAGATCATTAAATCTTCTGGACAAGAGGCTCTTAGTAGTCATGGATAGCGAGTTAATTTGACATACACCCAAGAGTGGATCATAGCTGTTTGTTTTTCTTGGTTTTGAAATATCATTTATTCTTCGTAGGTAGAGCTTTGCACCTTCTGGATTTCCAAAGTGATGCTGTGATTTGTAGGTTTCTCATCTTACCAGGGAATGCGTTTGTAGTGTCATTGTATTTCTCATGCCATCTGAGATACATATACATAGATTTTTTGTCGAAACCCTACTTTGCTTTAGATAAGGCTCTATAATTTTTAGTTGTTAATTAATTTTTTATTGGAATGCTTGAAGAAGCATCCTCTGAAGGTTTTCACTCAAAAGAAGGGATTTCGATCAGCTTAGTTGCCACGTTTGAGTGGTAGCTATTCCACCAAAATTGTTTGCTCTTGATTTCCACTCTGCCTCATTTTTCTGAAATGCACGCCATGCAAGTAGAGTAGATTGCAGCAAACGTGGTGGCCGCTTAATACTCTTTTGTCCTCATCAGGGGACCAACATTCCATTCGTTTGTCTATTAAGTTATGGTAGGGTGTAGCCTATTGCTAAGGTAAAATCCTTGTATGTAAAACACACCTAGGACCTTTGGGGTTTTTATTATTATTATCACACATTAGTGTATGAAGGAGGGTTATTCCAGAACAAGGTAGGTCCTAGCTGCAGTTTAACCCTTAACAACCTTTCCTTTTTCTGATCTAAAAGATGTCATCATAGCTATTTTTAAGTGCTATACCGGGTGGGTTTTGAGTATGGGTATAGCGGATCCTTGTCTGGGGTTGGTACTTGAATTAAAATAATAAAGAGGTTTATAAAGAAAATATTTTATGTGTAATCATTATAGATCTTAAAGGAAATTGAAGATGCTGATAGGCAAGGTTCGATATATAAGGTAATGTAAAACCTCCACAGAAAAAAAGATGCTGATAAAATGGCATATGTATACAATAGATGTCTATGCATAATGCTTTATGTGTATTGTCATATTTATATATGAAATAGATGTCTATGATGTTTATATGTATTATCCTACATATGTCAAAAGAAGATAAAGAAGCTAAGATATGATGCTTATATGGAATCTTTATAGGATTGAATTCCTTGAAGTTACTCCCTAAGAGGGTTCTTACGAAGTTCAAAAGAAAAGATGGAAATGAAGTTGTTGCGGATTGTAACTCACGATTTGAATGAATAATACATGATATAATAGTTTGGTGGAAGTAACCCGCAAAATGGGTAAACCACGTTTATTGGTGTTCTTTTGTTTATGTTTAAATGTCCCATTTTCCTTATTTTGTTTGGATACTTAGTATTTTGTTTTGCAACCTTATCCATCGGCTAATCCCCTTAGAAATAATGATAAGGATTCTTATTGTTATCATGGTAATTTCTTGCCCGCACATTTGAGGATGATGAAGTATTTGTGGTTATGAATAATATTGTTGAGGAAATCACATTAAAGAAAACAACTGGATTAATGTCGTGCAAATACGCTATTGATATGAAAGAAAGTGCATCTCATATGATTCATTAAATTAAGAATAAACAATGAGTAGTCTGTTAAATAGATCACTTTGCTTAAGAGAGATCCATATTGTTATTCGAAGGTTAATGTACTTGAAATGTGGTTAAAAGAATATTGGAGCATGTATCAAATGACGGATTAATTGCTACATCTAAGTATTTTACCATTAAAGGAATTGCGTAATCATGTGAATACTAGGAGGAATAATAAGAATGTTTGGTTTATGTTATCAATAGAGAACTTAGTAAATTGGGTTCAAATTGCATGTTTGGTTTCTTCAAAGGAGAATGGATTTAAATTGTCAAATGATTATTTTACAATGAGTGTCGTTTTGACATTATCAAATTTGATTGGACAAGCTTCATTGAAATGCCATGTAAGTATTCTGCCATTAAGGGAATTACGTAATCATGTGAATACTAGGAGGCATAATAAGAATGTTTGGTTTATGTTATCAATAGAAAACTTAGTAAATTGGGTTCAAATTGCATGTTTGGTTTCTTCAAAGGAGAATGGATGTAAATTGTCAAATGATTATTTTACAATGCGTGTAGTTTTGACATTATCGAATTTGAATGGAAAAGCTTCATTGAAATGCCATGTAAATTATGCCACTAACATGATTGCCTCATTTTGTAGTCACTGCGAAAACAAAACATTTACCCTTTTTTTCACACAAAACGACATTGAGGGATAAGGGGCGTGTTACATTAAACTACATTCAATTTTTTTTAAATAATTAATAAAATACCAAGTAAAAGAAATAAATTAAACCATACTTCAAATCTCTCACGCCATTAAAATCCAACTCTAGAAATATATTCCCAACACTGGAACATTTCATATTTCCAGTGCATATGCTTCCATTTCCACTCTAAAATCAAGCATAAACAACATATCATAAACACTATTCAAAGATTTTAAAATAAACATTAAATCCATGATAAGATAAACATTACACTCATAAGTCTTATCAAAACCCAACCCAACCATCAAATCCTATTCAGGATTGGCTAGGGAATAAATCCACATATTACATTACAAAAACTTTGAACAAAGCCTAGCCATCGAAACCTATGAAGGTTTAGCTGTAGGAAAAATTACATACAAAAGTTATTAAACAACTAAAGAAAGAACCAAACTCACCATTGATATAAATGAAATTATTAACAAGAGAGTCATATTTAAACTCAATGCACCTAGGATCAAATCCTATGGAACGCCCAACCCAAACCACAAACATATTTCATGAAAACAATCGAGGATCAAATCATGTAGGCACTAGTAGTAAAAATGAAAACAAAACAAAAAAGGATGAAAAATACATAGCAAGGGTTTTTCCTCTCACGCCTCCCAAAAGAACTTCATTATAAGCCCACAGTTTAACCAAATCATAGCTACGCTCTTATATCCATTTACACAGTGACATTATTAATAAACATAAACCCATAATTACAGGCTGTGTATTCAACTAAGGGCTGAGCCAAGCTCACGGCCGTAAGGTGAAACCCCAGGAGTGATATTATTAAATCCCTACATCAACTATTTTACCATGATAAACATACAATGCATGAAATTTATAAAATACAAAGTCGTGCTGTCCACGGCGCCATCATAAGCAATGGCACTATAAATCAAACAAACGCACAATCACTTTAAAATGTAGAGTTTCCATTAAATATAATTAGAACCCATTACAAAAACGTTGCAACACAACAATTTTATCCATGGAGCCGAACCATCTTTGGATAATCAAGTTATTTTCCAACCCTTTTATAGACGACACTGCCATGGAAAAGACAAACAGAGTCGCAATCTATTGAATTCCCATACCAACTATCAAACCCAACCAAACTAAACTACATAACAATACTTCTCCCAACCTAAAGTTTTAATCGCTAGCAAACTAAATACATAGTGATCATGGGCTTTCATTTTCCGGGATCACCCATAGTATCAATGCGTAGAAAACCTATGAATCCACCTTAGAGCCACACTCATGGTCGAGTCATATGAACATGTCTAAGTCCCCCTAGGTTTTTTCAATTTTTCAATATTTTATCTTTTTCAGTGTTTTTTATTAAAATTTAATTTTTCCAAAACTTAGGCTATTTTTAATAGTTTAATTGGAAAAATTGATTTTGTAATAAAAGTGGGCCAAATAATCAGTTTCAGTCATGTAGGTGCTCATTTTCAAGCTAAGAGCACCATGTAAACCCATGGACCCACTATTTCCTAGTTTTGAGTTATTTTCCATCACTCACGTCAGAAAGCCCCAAAAAATCATTTATTGATTATTTTAATTAATAAATTGATGAATAATGGAGCAAATCCAAAATCATGGATCAGTGGATTCTAAGCCGATTTGATTGAAATCAGTCAGATCTGAACCCGATTGACTGGATCTGACAAATCCTTGACTGAAGGAGGTGATCAAATCAGATCCACAGTTGATCTTGAGAATTCTTTATGCCAGGGAATTTCGCCCTCCCTCTCTCCTCAACACGTTTTGTCTCATCTGGATAAGTTTTGGTGGATGCTTTAGTCAACAGGTTGAGGTGTCAGTCAGATCAACTCTTTGATTAACAATTGCACTCAGTGAGACTCAGATCTGGCTCAGTTAGACACAGATTAGGCATTGGTGGACTCTCCATCAGCAATTATTTGGTTTATCTCCTTGGGATTTGCGGCCCCCCTGGGATGGATCGCCTGGTTTTTGTATATATCCAAGCACTGCAGCCTCTTCCAAGCTAGTTAGAGCTGGATTGAAGGGTTTTCCATTTTAATTGTGTATTGATCATCATTTTTGAATAAATAAGCTTTGGAGGCTATACCATGTAGTGCATGTGTCTATGTGGATTCTCAGTGTTATGCTTTTGATGTGGTAACTACAATTTCTTTCCAAATTCTATGCCGCTTTTGTGTTCTGGCTTCAAGGATTTGGTTGAATCAAGTAAGGGTGTAAACTAGGAAAGTTAGATTGCTTGATCTTGTTTATCCATATGATGTATTCTCAAAAATTTGAGTTATATGCTTAAATAAAATTATTTTTGCATGATCTTTCATTTTTGTTGCTTTATACATCTATATCGAGATCTCACGAGGTGTGTGCAGGCTTGTGTTATCTAGTTGCAAGTTCCTAATTGGATGAAGGTCTAGATCAATATTGACACCATTCCTTATCCAATAAGCTCAAGACTCTGTCCCTCAGTACTCCACAAAAGGGCCTCCTTTAATCTTGCTCCATTCAAGCAACGAGCCGACCTTCTCTCCTCGTCTTCTCATTTCTTAAAAAAATCAACTCTTTTACTCGGTTACTTTGTTCATAGCTTTGATTTTATTTAGATATATCATCTTAAAATTAATTTCAACATAGATCTATCCTCTCAAAGCCCATAGTCTACATCTTGCTCTTAAAAGGTTTCATAAGCATTCTAGATCTAGCTTTAGGGAAATCGTCCTTTTTTGCATGTAATTTTAAAGAAAATTTGTAGCTTGCATGCATTTGATTTCTATTTGATATACGTTAAAATTTTATATTCTGCAATAAAAGTGTACATCTTATTGGCTTCCCAAAAGGCAATCCAAGATCCCAAGGAAAGCCTGCTTTCCTTGGTTCCTTTTTACCTTTTTAACTAGTCTTAACTTAGTTTTTTTTGGTTAAAAGTAAGCTGACCCAAAGGTACTTTCAGAGTGCTTTTGGGAATATTTTAGTTTAATATGCTTGCTGTTTTTTAGCAGGTTTTACAAAAATTAAAGGACTCTGGTGTTCGAAGTGGCCTTAGGAGCGTTCAAATCCCCCGAAGGGTCTCCGATTTGACTAAAACCTTTAATTTTCGCACTTTGTAAGCTCTTGATTTCAATCTATATAAGGATCAAGAATAATTATATCAATTCTCTAATATTTTAACTTCTTTTAGTAAAAATAATTTTTGAATAGGCTCTTTCGAGCCCATTCCCCATCCCCCCTGGGGGGATTTGCGTCGGTGTCTTTTTCTTTTTCTTTTTGTTCATCCCTTTTCAAACTAGAATAGCTCTAATATACAGGGTAGTATACTTTATTTCATTATCAATTTCATATTCCATATTTGATATTTCAAAGTAATCTTAATACTTACCCCACGACTTCCCGATTGACCCGAACGGGGAAAGAGATTCATGGTAGGACTAATTAGAAAACTAGAATTGTGTATCTGTTTTATTTTCTATCATTTGTTTTTCAAATATTATAAATTAACCCCTCCTTGATTCCCTGATTGAGATCCACTTGGATCAAAAGAGGTTCCTGAAGGGTTTTCTTTTTAACAAGAACACCCATTTTTTAAATTTACTAAAATTGACAAGACTTCGGTGTGTATGCTCTGCACTTGGCTGCGGTTCGTCCAATCAGTCATGCTGTATTAAAATCACTTGAGTGACTATTATAATTAGGACTCACTCTCCCAAATTGACAAACCATCAGGTGAAAATCCAACACCTAGATCAAACCATCACGGTGGCAAAATACCCAAAGGAAGCGGAAACTTCTGAAAAGTGACCTCGGGGTGCTGATCTCTATCACACCCTAACTGGTGCGTTATGAACAATATCCCTAGAGACTCCATTCATCCCACATATTCCTTGCGGGTATCCATGAAGGTTTAGTTTTGGACATACGCCAAGTACTCTCAGGTAGATCTGGAGTCCACCCCTTCACCTAATTTTAATCAACTCACACCTCAAATTTAACTTAAAACGTACCAAGAGGAAATCACAAAAAATTCACTCCAAGAACATGCAAGTGCATTGATCTTATTTTTTGACTCCATTCTATGGAACTGGTTATTTTCTTGCTTTATATATAGATTGTGTCTCAGCATTGTGCTTTCGTGTGTTCATTTTTTGTATATTGTCATCTTTGATTGTCTATAGTTAAATTTCAAACTCCTAAGTAACTCATTCAGTTTAACATCACCATACTAAGTAATTATCATTATTATCTTAATAGGGTCTATCCCCCTTGGCTTCATTAGGAGTTGAGCCTAAACAAAGGAGTCAAGAACAAGGTGACAGCCTTGACTCGAGACTTGCCCCCAAGGACACACTGAGTTGCTTGAAGATTTATGCCATGTGACCCAGGTGTGTGTAAGGCGGAAACATTTTTTGGCACCGTTTCCGAGGATAAATCTTTTTATTCCTGAGTATGACTTAACTTAACTTTTTTCTAAACAACTAAAAAGATAAAAACTTTTGATTGATCTAGTCTTTAAAAAACATAAAAATTAAAACTCAATCCATTTGGCGACTCCACTGTCTAACATCCCTTCAAGAATTTCTACCCGAAGAAACCACCGACAATTATTCAATCCTCTCCCTGATCCTGAAAGCTTTATTAGGGAAATATTGAATAGGCAGACTTCTCGTAGAAAACTTGAAGATTTAGGAGACCAATCCCTCTCAGATATCCATCACATATTTGTAGAGAGTCATGTTCACCAATCTCAAGAAATGATGGAATTATTCAAACCCCTTGACTTTTCTCAGATAGCAGGTGCTCCCCATGCCATTCCAAAAGATGCTATCAAGAAGCTCCCCATATTTCAGGGCAATAATGTGATCACTGCCAAGTCTCCCCTTCAAAAGTTTGAAAAGCACCTGGTCAGTTATTGCAATGATGCTGCCCATGACCATGATGATGTCAAAATGACGCTCTTTGTTTTATCCTTGGAAGATGATGCTGAAGAATGGTACTTTGACCTAGATGATTATTCATATAAAACTATTAGTGAAATCCTAGAGGGTTTTAAGAAGAAATGGGGGGAAAATAAAGAACCAAGACATCTGCTTGTTTCCCTCCATAACATAAAGAAGATGGAGAATGAAACCATTGATGAATTTAATACTATGTTCAGGCGTGTGGTTTATGACCTCCCTAGAGAAATCAAGCCAAGGGATGCCTCCATCCTCATATCTTACATCGAAGCTTTCACTAGTGATTTGAGGTACTAGTTAAAGGGCAAAGAGCCGGCCGATCTAAAAGCTGCTCAGGAATTGGGTGAGAAAATAGAAAAGAATATGCAGTCTTTAGGCAAATCCAACATTCCATGTTACACTAGGGGAAACACTTCATACAATGAAGAAAAGGGAAAAGCCTTTGAATCAGAAGAGAAGAGAGCCTCTAAATATCCCATGGAAAAGGTAACAGACATGATAAAAGACTTGGTTACTAGTCAAAACCAACTTATGGCAGATCAGTCTGCACAATTGAATCTTCTACAAAACAGAATAATCACAATGGAAAGAAATAATGGACGTAGGAACTTTCAACCTAGGTAGAATCAGATGTATCAAACAAACTTTCCTACACAAGAGCCTAGGATTCCAAACTAGTTAGACTTATCTAGCATGGTAGAAGAAGTAATTCCATGATGTAGACCCTGTGAACAATTCCACCGAGAAAGCACTTGTTATGTTGCAAATCAAGTCATGGAACATGGACTTCCCAAGGTCAATAATCAGAAAACAAATTCAAGCGAGCCTAATCATATATACATGGTAAGCTAGGACTACCCTTTGTTACCCTCTAAACAGTACAAGCCTAAGGATGAAACCATTGCAGAATCTTATAGTGAAACTTATGATGAAAACTATAATATACATGATGGGACTCCTATGTGTTCTCCATATAATGATGACAGTCTGGGAGGTTTACTACCTTGTGAACTTTTCTCTGAAGAAGATGAGTATGAAAATGAGTACAAGTATAGCTTGGAGCATGATACAAGCGATGAAGAATACCTTATCCCTGACAAAGATGTTGATGAGGAGTCCTAGACATTCATGGAAAATCCAGTCTGTGACATGAATAAAGAGGAAAATAATGAACCGGAAACTTTTGATGGTTTTGTTGATTTTTCTGTCTATGGCATATCTAAAGGAGAG
The DNA here is from genome assembly GCA_001517045.1 of Pseudotsuga menziesii. NCBI lineage: Eukaryota > Viridiplantae > Streptophyta > Pinopsida > Pinales > Pinaceae > Pseudotsuga > Pseudotsuga menziesii. Next base: position 424,496 of record LPNX010431564.1, on the reverse strand, counting down.
AGTATGGACCATGTGGCCTTGGGAAACTTTGATATGAAAAAGGAGCATGCAGTTTATCCATATGATCATTCAAAGTCATATCATGCAGATCCACACAAAGGTATAAATAATGAAGACATGGAGAAGCAGTGTTGTGAAAAGACAGATTTGATGCAGTTATTAGAATATTAGTCTCAACTATCATCTTCACATATAGAGTTTCCTCATGAATTGCAGCCTCTTTGGGCTTATACAGTGAATTATCATCCGGTAAGCCTTGATGATCAATATGATGGTGTAGTCAATCTGCCTCATCATTCTAATTTGTACATCAACCCTGTCCAGTCATGCATAGAAGCAGCATGCGCAAGCACTTACCAGTTTGGGAGGAAGTTTGACGACATTATTCATGCCTATGATTTCCCATCCATCCCACCCCTTCCAGATCATCATGTAGGTTTGCATTTTCTAAATAAAGTATCCTTACTTTGGCTGGTAACCAAAGACAAGGAAATTTTTTTTTATGTTAATAAAATTCTTAGGTGGTTACATTGGATTTCTGATTACGCTTAACCCTTTTTATATCATGCTTAGAGTAGGAAAATAAGCTCCTTGAAAGAGAGAATTTGCGTTCTGCATTTCTATTTTATACTTCGCTATAATAAAACTTTGCTTCTTTTAGTTAGTTACATTTATTTTGTTTAAATAAATTAGCTTAACGGTTCATTTGGTTTTTTATAAAACTTGTGCTATTGAGGTTTTTCTTGTCAAGTTGATATTTTTTTACAGGGTATATAAAACAAAGATTCTGGTGTTCTCGTATCCTCTCCTTGCCTCAAAGATTAGATCGAGAACACGTCCCACAATTGGAGCCAGAATGTTACCACCTAAGTTGTACTTAGTGGTTTTTTATCAAGTGAGCATGGTGAACCGGACAAGGATACTTGTTCAGACTTTAGAAGACCTTTGGAAGTACTTCTGGGAAGTGCTTGTTGTACTATATCACATGTTCATACCCCATGGGGGAATTGTAATAAATGTTCTAGCATGATAGTGTCTGTAAAAGACTCGGTCTCTTAGACTTTATTTGTCAATCCAATCAGCCCAGGGTGTTTTTTCCCTTGGTTATTATTGGTTGTTGAATAAACGATTGATAATTTCTAAGTTTTTCACTTCATACCTCCAAAGTTGGGGTGGTCGGCTTGGCATTTAGGCCTAATGAGGTTATTAGAGTCTATGTGTCAATGTATAAACATGCTATATATCATGGTCGAGTCATATGAACATGTCTAAGTCCCCCTAGGTTTTTTCAATTTTTCAATTTTTTATTTTTTTCAGTGTTTTTTATTAAAATTTAATTTTTCCAAAGCTTAGGCTATTTTTAAAAGTTTAATTGGAAAAATTGATTTTGTAATAAAAGTGGGCCAAATAATCAGTTTCAGTCATGTAGGTGCTCATTTTCAAGCTAAGAGCACCATGTAAACCCATGGACCCACTATTTCCTAGTTTTGAATGATTTTCCATCACTCAGGTCAGAAAGCCCCAAAAAATAATTTATTGATTATTTTAATCAATAAATTGATGAATAATGGAGCAAATCCAAAATCATAGGTCAGTGGATTCTAAGCCGATTTTATTGAAATCAGTCAGATCTGAACTAGATTGACTGGATCTGACAAATCCTTGACTGAAGGAGGTGATCAAATCAGATCTAGAGTTGATATTGAGCATCCTTTATGGGGAATTTCGCCCTCCCTCTCTCCTCAACACATTTTGGCTCATCTGGATGAGTTTTGGTGGATGCTTCAGTTAACAGGTTGAGGTGTCAGTTAGATCAGCTCTTCGATTGACAATTACACTCAGTGAGTCTCAGATCTGGCTCAGTTAGACACAGATCGGGCATTGATGGAATCTCCATTAGCATACTTGGTTTATCTCCTTGGTATTTGCGCCCCCCCTGGGCTGGATCTCCTGGTTTTTGTATATATCCAAGCACTGCAGCCTCTTCCAAGCTAGTTAGAGCTGGATTGAAGGGTTTTCCATTGTAATTGTGTATTGATCATCATTTGTGAATAAAGAATATTTGGAGGCTATATCGTGTACTGCATGTGTCTGTGTGGATTCTCAGTGTTATGGTGCTGATGTGGTAACTGCAATTTCTTTCCAAATTCTGTGCCGCTTCTGTGTTCTGGCTTCAAGGATTTGGTTGAATCTAGTAAGGGTGTAAACTAGGAAAGTTAGATTACTTGATCTTGTTTATCCATATGATGTATGCTCAAAACTTTGATTTATATGCTTAAATAAGATTATTTTTGCATGATATTTCATTTTTGTTGCTTTATACATCTATATCGAGATCTCATGAGGTGTGTGCAGGCTTGTGTTATCTAGTTGTAGGTTCCTGATTGGGTGAAGTTGTGGATCAATATTGATGCCATTTCTTATTCAATAATATCAAGACTCTATCCCTTAGCACTCCACAAAAGGGCATCCTTTAAGCTTGCTCCATTCAAGCAACGAGCCGACCTTCTCTCCTCTTCTTCTCATTTCTTAAAAAAATCAACTCTTTTACCCGGTCACTTTGTTCATAGATTTGATTTTGTTTAGATCTATCATCTTAAAATTAATTTCAACATAGGTCTATCCTCTCAAAGACCATAGTCTGTATCTTTCTCTTAAAAGGTTTCATAAGCATTCTAGATCTAGCTTTAGGGAAATTGTCCTTAGCTTTAGGGAAATTGTCCTTTTTTGCACGTAATTTTAAAGAAAATTTCTAGCTTGCTTGCATTTGATTTCTGTTTGATGTACGTTAAAATTTCATATTATACAATAAAATTTCACATCTTATTGGCTCCCCAAAAGGCAAGCCAAGATCCCAAGGAAAGCCTGCTTTCCTTGTTTCCTTTTTACCTTTTTAACTAGTCTTAACTTAGTTTTTTTTGGTTAATAGTAAGCTGACCCAAAGGTACTTTTAGAGTGCTTTTGGGAATATTTTAGTTTAATATGCTTGCTTTTTTTTAGCATTTCTTACACAAAATAAAGGAAGCTGCTATTCGAAAATGGCCTGAGGAGCGTTCAAATCCCCCCAGGGGTCTCCCATTTGACTAAAACCTTTAATTTTCACACTTTGTAAGCTCTTGATTTCACTTTGTATAAGGATCAAGAAGAATTATATCAATTCTCTGATATTGTAACTACTATTAGTAAAAATAATTTTTGAATAGGCTCTTTCGAGCCCATTCCTCATCCCCCCTGGGGGGATTTGCGTCAGTGTCTTTTTTTTTGCTTTTTGTTCATCCCTTTTCAAAATAGAATAGGTCTAATATGAAGGGTAGTATAATTTAATTCATTATCAATTTCATATTCCATATTCCATATTTCAAAGTAATCTTAATACTTACCCCACGACTTCCCAATTGACCTGAAAGGGGAAAGAGATTCGTGGTAGGACTAATTAGAAAACTAGAATTGTGTATCTGTTTTCTTTTCTATAATTTGTTTTCTAGATATTATAAAATTAATCCCTCCTTGATTCTATGATTGAGATCCACTTGGATCGAAAGAGGTTCCTAGAGGGTTTTCTTTTTAACAAGAACACCCATTTTTAAAATTTACTAAAATTGACAAGACTCCGGTGTGTATGGTCTACACTTGGCTGTAGTTTGTCTGATAATTCAAGATGTATGAAAAGCACTTAAGTGACTAGTATAAATAGGACTCACTCTCCCAAATTGACAAACCATCAGGTGAAAATCCAACACCTAGATCAAACCATCACAGTAGCAAAATACCCAAAGGAAGAGGGAACTTCTGAAAAGTGACCTTAGGGCATCGATCTCTATCACACCCTAACGAGTGCATTATGAGCAATAGCCCCAAATACTCCATTCATCCCACATATTCCTTGCGAGTAGCCATGAAGGTTTAGTTTTGGACATACTCCAAGTACTCTCGGGTATATCTGGAGTCCACCCCTTCGCCTAATTTTAATCAACTCACACCTCAAATTTAACTTAAAACGTACCAAGAGGCAATCGCAAAACATTCACTCCAAGCACATGCAAGTACATTGATCTTATTTTTTGACTCCATTCTAAGGCACTGGTTATTTTCTTGCTCAATATATATATTGTGTCTCAGCATTGTGCTTTCGTGTGTTCATTTTTTATATCTTGTCATCTTTGATTGTCTATAGTTAAATTTCAAACTCCTAAGTAACTCATTCAGTTTAACATCACCATACTAAGTAATTATCTTTAGTAGCTTAATAGGGTCTACCCCCCTTGCCTTCATTAGGAGTTGAGACTAAACGGAGCAGTCAAAAACAAGGTGATAGCCTTGACTCAAGACTTGCCCCTAAGGACACACCGAGTGGCTTGAATATTTCTTCCACATGATCCAGGTGTGTGTAAGGAAGCAATAGGTTGTAGGTGATGTAACAAGCTTGGGAGAGCCAAGAGCTTTCCAACAAGTTAGAGATAAGACCGAGGTCGAAGCTCCTTCATCTAGTACCATTAGAAAGACTTTCTTTCCCACTACTTTTGTAATGATATGAAAAGCAATTTTATGCAATAATCTAGGTTTATAGTTCTCAACATTGAAGTGAATCAAGTTAGTGTTATCTGGGTCTACAGCTCCTAATGCGGTCAATAAGTTCTTGTGCTGTGTAGGGCAAGTTTGGAGTACTTCTAGGGTAGACATCGCACCAGGTACCTGAGTGAGATCTTCAACCACATTATAGAATTGATCATCTCAAGCATTGGGATTAAAGACAGCCTTCCGAAGAGTACTCTTTGGTGGGTGCAAAATCATGTCAAGAGTAGGCTTCTCGACATACAAGGGAACAATAGACGAGGATTCTGGAGAACTAGTAGAGGGAGCTTTCCCTGAAGAAGATTGATCTTCTTTCTGATATGCAGGTTTCTCATAATTCTGGCTTCAAGTTTGTAGATGGATGGTATCTAAGGACATCATACAAATTTCCTTCGATGAACTATAGTTACCCTTGTTTGACATGTGGTCAAACAACTATTGTTGAGAGGGAAAGGGATCCGTAAGTACTGCAGGTGTGGGATTAGACTTCAAAAACTGGGAAATTTTGTCCCGACAGGGACACTCCTTTGAGAAGTGGTCACCACCACTTAACATACAAGGGTATTTAACCTTCCTTTTCCTTGTGTTGTTGTACTTATGGGTTGATTGCAGGGGTCTCCTGTTGGTTTCCAGGTTTTTTATTTTGATTTTTACCTTTCTTTTTATTACCCGAGGTTTGAGTAGTTTGAATAGAATTGACCTTGGTAGAAACCTTAGGAGTCGAAGCAGTAGTAGTTTGGGTTTGCTTGGCGGGTTTCACTGCGGATGGGGACTGGATTGAACCAACAATCCCATCCACAGGTACTTCTGCTGATGGCTTGGCAGAGTCAGTGCTAGGGCGAGGAGATTGATGAATCAGGTCATAAAGAGTCCCGAACTGGGAATAGACCAAGTCTAGGTACTGGGCCCAACTAATAGCCTACTCTTCAGTAACGGCACCGCCCATGGCCACATCTCAAGCAATAGGAGGCAACTATTAGAATATAATCCGTCAGGATTATTGTAAATAAATAATTAAATAGGAATTTGAATAGTTGCCCGGGAAGGTGAAAAGGCTGGTTCTCAACTGCCTCATTGTAATCTATAAATTAATGTTTCAGTCGTGAATAGAATATTGAATCGGGAGTTATTACCAACAAGTGGTATCAGAGCAGGGTTGTCTGCCATAACTCCTGGCTGCCATTTTGCTTGCCAGTCCATTGCCAGACTGCTCCATCAGTCTGCCAGTGGAGTCGCATGCAATGTATGCGTTACTCCATCTGCCTGACTTTATTCTCTGCGTGCATGCAATACCTAACCCTAATCCTGAGTTATTCTTCTGCTGCATTTTCATCCTAATGGACAACGACCTCTTCTTTGTACTGCGACCTCTTCTTTCCTCCTCGATTTCTGAGTGAACCCTCGATTTCAAACTTTGGAGAAGGCTGCGTGGAGAAGAAATGCTATTGTTCTGCCTGTAGACTGATATACTGGTGATTGCATATATATACTGCGTTGATATGCTATTGTTCTTCCTGTAGACTGATATGCTATTGTTCTTCCTGTAGAATAATATACTGGTGATTGCATATATATACTGCGTTGATGAGCCCGTGACTGATATTTGATGATAATACACTGCGTGATTGCATACTGGTGATAATATACTGGTGATTGATAATATACTGCGTTGATGAGCCTATGTGGGTCGAAATCATACAAGAAAAGCTTCATTCCAGTTTTGACCTTTTCGACAAGATCTTTCTTGGCTGGTGGCAACCCAAACACTCGCTCCACCAGTTGCTTGCTGGCCATCACGCGATCTTTTCGTGTTCTTTCCTTTGGCCATGTTGTTTAAAGACTTGAAACAAATTCACGTATAACTGTTAAGCGAGCTTCCAGCGGACACGACCTGCGCGCAGAGAGCCTTAACAATCTATTATGTGATTGCAGTAGCACGAAATGAAGAGGCCGCGAAGTGGTTTCCTCCACCTGCAAAGATTTGCAGTAACTGCGTTGGTATCGTTGGTATGAAGACTGCGTTGAAGAGCAATATAAATTGAAGACTGCACTGCGTTGAAGATTTTTGCAGTAAAGTATCTTACTTCAGGATTGTGTTACTCCATGTTATATCACATGGAGATAATGCCTTTGATCGTGGGAATAAAACCCTAAATCTACCCTAGACTGCTAGCTACGTTAGAGAGCAGCCGTGGAGCCGTGGAGCTGTGATTGTATGCTGTGTTGAAGAGAGAACATTGCAAGTTCTAGACTGCCAGACTGCCTACATTGGAGGTTGAAGACAGATATTGTATTGAAGACTGATATTTTGATGTGCTGGAGAAGAATGCTGCGACCTCATTTATGCCCTAATTTCTATGCGTGGAGTTTTCTAATTTTTATGTGTTGCATGTGCTGCGTGTAGTATGAGCATAAATGAATGCTGCATGTAGAATGAATGGTGTGCTACATGTAGTATGAGCCTGTGTTAATACATTTTTGCCAAAGATTGTATACATCAGATTTCCCTTCATCTATTTCTTATCAGGAATTTTGTGTGATAGACAGTCTCAGATATAAATTTTCAATTGAAGACTGACTGATAGATTGAAGAATTTGTTATATTGCTTGGTGAAAGTGCATAAACCCTATTTTTGACCTAATTCCTTGCATGGAGTAACTGACTGCGTGGAGGATCAGCTGTGAATTTGAAGGGTCAAATTGCTGCAAAAATGCTGGTGTTTTTGTATTATTATGCCTTTTTTACAATATTGCTGCAAACATCCACTTGAAGACTGAAGTTGTGATCACATTCTACGTGAAACAAGATTGCTGAGACTGCCCATCATGTTGACTGCATAAAATTTTGAAGAGCTGAGATAATTGTTGACTGTTGGTTGTAATATTTTCTCTGTCATTGTATCATCTTTAAAACCTGAAGTTGAGATTGTAAATCACCTTGGCAGAGACTGTAGACCTGCAAGGTTATTGTTTTACTTTTATCTTATTCTCTTTGTCATATTAAGTTCAATATTGTTAATTACACTAACAGTTGTAAAGATGCACTCTTTGGCATCTAGTATTGGTGCTGCCCTAGCTGGCAAAGACCAATCCAAATACCCGTCCAAGGGAGATTGCGGAAAAGAGAGAGGACAAGGAAGAATAAATTTCAGAGGCAGAGGGGGAAAAAGCAAAAGATCAGACTTGCAGTGCAAGCGTTGCGGAAAGACTGGGCACACATCAGATCAGTGTTGGGCTTCATGGGATTCCATCAAAGATAAGCATAACCAGAATACAGATGACCAAGATGCTAGTAAATTTTCTGATTCTTGTATTGTTGCACATTGTAATCTTGGATTTAATGAAATGACTTCTCTTTCATCTTACAAAGATTGTTGGTTGCTTGATACTGGTGCAACATCACACATGACATTTAGAAAAGATTGTTTTGAAGAACTTAATGAATCAATAGGTGG
>LPNX010431564.1:399755-413739 GCA_001517045.1 Pseudotsuga menziesii | reverse complement strand
CCCGGGAAGGTGAAAAGGCTGGTTCTCAACCGCCTCATTGTAATCTATAAATTAATGTTTCAGTCGTGAATAGAATATTGAATCGGGAGTTATTACCAACAGCAACAAGGACTTAGTGAACCAATCAGCTAACAACTAATCTTGAATAGGAGCCTTAATAAGCCTTCTCCACCTTCTCCACTTATGAATATGATAAAAAATGTGGGTGGAAATGTTCTATTGCAAAGAAGTTAAAAGATCAGTGCCTATTTCATAACGAATAGGGAGATGAAAGTGTGTAAGAAATACAGTTGCCAACAAGCCAAATTCCACAAAGGAGTGTTGTGGGAGTTCAATATACCACTTCGTGGCCGTACCAGTCAAAGTTCACTGAAAGAGTCGTAACCGAATGGAATCATCCATAAGGGATTTCAAGGAACACCACAAATGAAAAGTCATAATATGGTTCCGTGGATCTTCACCTTGCTTCCCATCGAAGTTCGGAATATTCGATGGTAATTTTCCCGGAATGGAAGGCCACAAGCGATTGTGTTGAATGGGATCATTAAGCAACTTGGAAAAATCAGGAATTCCAAAGTTGCAAGGAAAGGTTACTGTCTATTGGGCTCCACATACTGATAATATTGATATGGCATATGATTACTAGTAGGGCCATAAGTAGACTGATAAACAGGTTGCTGTGAGGAAGAACTACTGGGAAATTCACCCATGGGGGGTTGATTTCCAGAATTAGGACCACTAGGACCGCTAGGGCCTCTAGGAGGAGGACCTCCAAAGCCACCGGGACCGCTAGGACCACCAGGACCACCATAACCACTAGGAACACCATGACCACCAGGAGCCAAACCACCAGGAGCCAGACCACCAGACCCTCCAGACCCTCCGGGAGGTGGAAAACCCCCAGATCCACCAGAATCGCTAGGTGGAGGGACACCAGACCCTCCAGATCCATAAGGAGGAAAGCCACCAGGTCCCCCAAGACTACTAAGATCACCAGGACCATGAGGAGGACCGCCAGGCCCTCCAGTACCATTAGGTTCCCTAGGGGGAGGACCTCCATAACGTGGTCCTCCCGCACCTCCCACAGTATGAATGGGTATTCCTCCCATGGCTCACATGTGAGACCGGTTCGATTGCCCCCATTGCGTAAAAGTGTTACTAGGGAATGGAATTCTAGTATAATTAGATGGATGATTACCTATAGGTATTTGATAACCATAACCACTAGAAGACTGAATGGTAACAGGTTGTGCCCCCAAGGGCTGACCTGAACTAGATGGGGGATTTACCACATTAGTGTGGGTGGGAGGGACAAAAACTGTAGATGTTTCTATGTTAGAGGTCTTCTCTTGAATAGGTACAACTCTGGGATCAAATAATGTAGGTCGTGCTGGGGCTTGCCCCCCGACATTCAAAGGTACTAAAGAAACAGGAATTGAAGGTTGGGCCCTAGATGCAAAAGACCTGGGAGGATTTGGAACAGACATAACATAAGAGGTGAGAGGGGTGGAAATTTGAACTGGGCTGTGGTTTTTTAATGGACGATCTATAATCGGTTCAATGGGTCTCATAGAATCGGCTAGTGAATGATATCCCATAGGAAGGAATGTGGAATGGACTGGTGAAGAGCCTAATAGGTTGTCAATCTACTTTTCTACCTCCTGTGCATGGAGGATAGCAGCACGGTATTGCCTGCATTCTTCTTCAATCTCAGGTGAACTTACACGGGTGCAAAATGAGGCAATGTCCTGTTCGATAGGTGTCTCCCAAAAAGGAGCATTAGGACCAAAATCCGGATGGGTATCATCAACATGACCTTCCATGAGAGGATGGAATGATGAATCTTCCCAGGAAGGCTGTTGGACCAAGGGAGGCGAGTGTGAAGAATATGGTACTCTACTTTTGACCACCATATTATCTCCCACTTGGGAGGTGGTAGAAGCTCCTTGGTCGATAGCTTCCATTGGATTTTATTCTGAAATAGAAGTAAAATCGGGTGGCAAGCCTAATACTCTCTTGGACTATCTTAACTCAACCAGTGTGTATAGTTCCTATCTAACCTAGGGTCTGAAAATATAGAAAAAACACACCAAAAGACTTCCCTACTCAAACTATAGGTCAAAAAAAGCAGACTTAAAATGACTGGAGGAGTTCAAAAATCAGGTCTCTCACTAGGATTGTCAAGCAGTTGCCAGTTGCGATATACCTCGAGGGTACGTGTGTAGTAATCTCCCTGAATGTTGTTTTTGGTGTATGGATCCAAACAAGACAGCCAAAGGGCTTTTCTCAGATAGATAAGGTACCCAAGTGGGGTCTTCTGATATACTCAAGGTATGTGGGAGCTTGAATTCGTAGTAGTGATGTCTAATGCATAATCGTACACAAGGGGCCTTCCGATATACAATCGAGTATGTGAAGTACCTTTCTATATACCTCAAGGGTACGTGAAAGGTTGTTCGATATATCGATGGTACATGGAAGAACCATGCAAGTTTCGAAATGTAATGTTGACAAATAACGATAACTCCTACATTTTACAACGCCTGAACACGTCTCTAACCTATCACTCAAGTTACTACGTAAATTTTAACCTACAACTACCTTTAATTTTAACTTGTATGGTTAGGTGAATGCATGATGTTTTGACAGAAAAGTAAAACCATGCAATATGCTTGCACAAATGTTCACTTTACCATTCAATATGCCTACTTACAGGAGGGAAGAGAGTGTTTTTCTTTTTGTTTCAAAACAAAAAATCATTCCAATCAACAGTCATCAACATCAAATCAAAGACAAGCAAACACTTTTACAAACAAAATTCTTCTTTCCGAAAGCAAATGGGAAGCGTGAGGATCTCTTTTCCTAAAAGAACAACACGAAGCACACATATATGCCAATGCACTCTAACTTTTCAAATTTCTTAAAAACATAAGCAAACCTAACTTAAAACTACCATTTTATTTTTATTTTGATCGAGATAGTCCTATATGCATGAGACATGAAATATCATAAAGGTCCTAAAAGCTTATGAATCCAATCAGAAAACCCAAATCCAACGCTCAAATATGATGTCCTAATCTCAAGCAAAACTTTTCTTTTTTGAAGGGAAGAAAAATAAGTTTACTATGCGAGCAAGAAATGAAATCTAGAAGCTAATATAGTGTTCTTCTTTTAGTATATGCAACGAAAAGAGAGTTTAATGAATACCCTAACTTTTAGAAAACAAGAAATCCTTCTTTAGGCACAACCAACAAGCAAGAAGCGGATGAACAATAAAAAATACTAAACAAATTTTTGAAATTCCACTCAAAATCAATCTTAAACCATCAAAGCAGCAAGCCACACACATAAGATTCAATAACACAAGCCTGATAACAGAACTGAAAGCAATCAAAATTCCAATTTTTTACAAAGAAAAATGAGGAAAGGGAGTTTTGGACTAATCCCTACCTCGTACCGTGATTCCTAGGTGTTGTAAGAGCGTTTCCAAAGCAGCACCACTCCTTGCAAACCAGATACAGGTGGTGGCACTGGTTACTGTTCAGTGTGTTTAGGCGGTGGCACCGCACCTTGTACAAAGCATTGCTGTGGTTCCCTATAGATGTCCAAAACAAGAAAGAGAACGATGGATCGGATCAAAAAAGACTAGATCAAGGCAAATACTGTCGAATTGAATGTGGTAATAGAGCATAAAAAACTGAAATGACTCAGATCTGAACAGATCTAGAAATTTCAAACCCAAATAATACAAATCAGAAAGTAGATCTGAGTGCAAAGAGTTGAAGAAAACGGAGCCTGGATTCGGACAAGAGTTACAGACTGAGGATGATCAGAACAACTGAATACAACTACTCCCTAGTGGAGTTGCCATATTTGTTGACCGGAATATTTCACCTCCTGCGGACAGTAAGGTGTTCCGCTAGTCTGAATGGTTCAAATCCAGAACAAATAGATCACAGAGGCTGATAACTCTCCCTAGACGCTATAGATATCTAGAATACAAGGGTTTGATAGTTCACCTATGTACCTGCAAAAGAGTTCAACATGAAATGAATCAAGGCAACCAGAATATGATCTACTAATCTATGCTAGTGACTAAGGAATCTAGCAATATATATCTGAAATCAAACATCACAATATATATGGGACAGAAAATCAACTTGCATTAGGAATATGAATAAGTTTACAACCAAGCTTTAGTGTTGACATGCATCTCCATGAAACTAGCTCTTCATCCCCAAAAGCTCCAACTCTAGCTCTCTATGCTCTCTCCAAATGATCTTGGGCCAGGAATCAGTCCAACAGCATAACAATACCTTCAATGTTCTCCCCTCAACCATGCCTATAAGCTCATATTTATAGGGCTTTAATGGATAGAGATGGTTGATGGTTGATAAATTAGTGGGTGAGGTGGCCTCGAAGATCCTAGGATGAGGAATCTCAAGCTCAACCAACCCACAACAGTAGGGATAAGGGATATCTCGAGGCTTATCATCTAGAAGCCTCAAGAAGCTTCTCTTTTTCCCTTTTTACCCAGGGTGACGTGGTTCTCCTTCTATGACAGAGCGGTTCTGGTTATAACCGCCTATGGACCAAGGGAAATGGGTAGTGGCACTGGTTGTGGACAACCGATGAAAGGCGGTGCGAGCAGGGGTACCAATCCTGGATAAAAGGGCATGCACGATGCTGGGAATTTTTATGACAGACTAATAAAAAACCATTTAGTCTTCACTTCAGAAGCTGGGATTCAGGGCAAGTAGGTATGTCAAATATCTTATCACATTATGGTGACAGGATTTTGGTATAACAGTACCATTTTCAAGGACGACTATGGTGGCCCATATTTTAGAAAAAATGTATCTTTTGTTCTTATTCCCTATTAGTTATTATTATACACTTGAAAAAACTTAAAAAATATTGTTATCATTATTTTTCTTCTTGTCATTATTGTTGAACTCTACCCTATGATATTCATCATATAGGATTGGTGCTTTTAGACGTAGCTAGGGAGAAACACCCACTACAGGGTCTTAGAACTTCAACCAATAATTAAGTTGAGGATTATGTGTTGCTTGAAAGAATATATTGTATTCATATAAATGAGATACGATATCCAATAGTAACACTTGAAATTGGAAGAATTAGTTCACAGAGAAAAGCACAAAGCGAGGCACACAAAATACACACCCCCCTTATTACTTGCAGATCAAATACATTTATAGTGAATGAATGGTTTCAACAGATTCCGTAAGAGACAGATCTCAAACCACTTAGTTTCTACATGATAGTATTGGGTAACAATAGTTTACCAATCATGGAATTTCACCATTATTCTCTAACACTCCCCCTTAATCGAGAAATGAAATTATTACAATACACTACAATAATAAACATTCTGGAACTATCATATTTGTTTGTCTCGTCATCCTTAGCATTTACACCCACTTTGAATTCTAATAGCCTGCGCTCTTTCTTCACCTCATCTTCAAGCTTCCCATTTTACTCATTTAAGACATAACCGCTTCAGACTATCAATGAAGAAACTAAAATGATCAACAATGTTGACATACTTGACTTGTCGGGGCTTCTGCAATAAAGCTATCGAGTAATGAATCATCCTATGGACATTCCTCCATCTATTGGTTACTTAGATTCCAGCTATCCATTAGTATCTAGGAGAATAGTATGAATACAAGATGCATTCAGAAATTGATCAAACAACTTGACCTTTTAAACAAAACCATAAGAATTCACGTTCCTCGCTTCAGGCCAACCATCAATCCTTCTTACAAGAAAATAAACAACATAAAGATTGAAATCCACACCACACTATATCTATGTACTGCAAAGCATTCTAAAAAAGTTTGAGAGATTGAGAAGTGAATTCTCTATCACTGTCAGATATGCTAATTCTTCATAAAAGGATTCATAAAAGGCTTCTGATATAGCTTCAGCAATGGATAAATTCGTTGACTCTTTTAGTTTTCCATTAAAAGGATCTTTAGCATGAATTTTTTAATTCAATGTTGTGTGTCTATGTTTATGACAATAGAAGCACTCTATTGAATTTATGTTTTTATATTTTCTTTGTTGGTTATTGAGGGCAGACCTGGGTTTACTGTAAATGTACCAACAAAAACCCTAGCTCACTGGCCCTTTCGGCGATAGACCGCAGAACGGCCTGAAGTCTCACCCGAAGTGATCTCGGATGGGTTGGCTGAAGAATCAGCTTTCCTCAACCAGGTTCTGTAGCATCCTAGTGCCCCGTGACTTTTCTTAGCTAGTGGGATCTCTCAGCGAGGGCTATTCTCTCTTACTCGCTGGCTCTGATAGGGAACTACTCTTATCGCATCGCCACTTCTAGGACGATGCGTAAAATTTCTCCTTTGTTCAACTCTTATCTTGGGATATCTCACACCGCGGCTCCTCCAACAGTGCGATATCACTTTTCTATACTGCGATATCTTCTACAGTCAGACTTCAATATGACTCACAAGGTCCAAAGGCTTTCTCTCTTAGGTATACTAGCTGAGTTAAACAGCCTCACTCAGACTTCTACAATCTAATATGCTTAATGTCAACTATGCTCAACTTGCTGAACTAAAGATGCAGAAATCACTTAACATTGTAACTGATAACTGTCATGAATCAAGCATTGGTAAAATCATACATAGAATACTTAACAGATTCAACTCACAGTTAATCTTCCATGCTACCGTAAACTAAAGGATAGCATATATTCACTCAATAACTGATAGTAAAGTTCATGTAATGAATAACAGATAACACATAAGTAAAGCACAATCACATGAAATAGTCGTACAACACACTGATTTTATGTGGTTCACTTCCAGGGGAGAAGCTACGTCCATGGGAACTGGTTTATATATTATATCTTGAGAGAGTAAACATAGTTCCGCTGCAACCTAATATGCAGCTTGATATCTTCTGGGAAACTCCACGCACACAGCCGAGAGCCCTTCTTGCCTAGATCTCTTCTCTTCCTATATTGCCTTCTCTTAAAATCTACTCTTCCTCTCTCTCTCTCTCTCTCAATCCCTGCGGATTGTTACATTCATACTCAAGGAGCCAGCTACTGGTTACAGTAAGATAACTACAGGTTTAATACAGAACCAGAGCTTGACTCTTACAATACAACTGACTGTGAGCTAACAGACCAATTGACTAGCTTATAGTCTATCTGAATGTCTAGCTAGCTAAATGTCTGAACAGCTAACCTTTTCAATACAAGATACATGCTTTTATAGGAATCCCGAAGGTCTCGCCATTACAAAACTGTGGGCCTTTCCCAATAGTAACCCAAAACCCTATCTATGAAAGTCAGCTTATATGTACTTTGAACTGTCGCTTTTCATCACACCACAACTTTCTGCAGTCTTCCACGCTTCCCGGTGCTGATCACGGGTATGGGCGCTGCTTCCTCTTGTCCTTTGTCTTCAATACCTCGGCCCATTGCTCCTTTTCCATTTATGAGGGTAGCTGAGCCCTCCTATTTTTTCCACTGCCTTAAGTGCAGTGGTTGAGCTCTCCCTTCTCGGTCGCTGCCTTAAGTCCAGTGGTTGAGCTCTCTCTTCTCATCTGCCGCCTTAAGTGCAGTGGTTGAGCTCTCTCTTCTCGGCCACCCGGGTACTGTTCTCTTTGAATTTCTTGTTCCGATATAGCAGCTTTTCCTGTAGCTGCAGGGCCCTGCTCCAACATTCTTCCTATGGAAAGTAGGGCAATTCGAGCTGGTGAATTGACATCTATGTTTCCTTCTTTCATCCTTTTTTCTTTTGCTAATAAAGTTGCTATCATGTCATAAAAAAATTTAGAGGACAATTGACTTAAATTAAAAATAGGATTATCATAAGTAGATGGTAAACTATTTAATAAAATAGCCTTTTCATCATCATCATCTACTTTATTTCCAATTAATGTCAACTTCCCAATAATAGACTTAAGCTCATCAATGTGAGTAGACAAGGATGATAATAGACTTAATCTCATTAATGTGAGTATGTAAGGATTCCTCTTCATGCATTTTCAGTTTGAATAATTGTATTTTTAAGGAAAATTTTCCATTTACAGCCTTTTCCCCAAATAATTTACTCAAATGTTCCCATATTTCTACAGAAAATCTCTCCAAATCAATAAGGTGCAACTGGGAATCTGATAAAGACAATCCAATTATAGACTTAGCTTTCTCTTCTTTTTTCTCCCAAGCACTTAATTGAGCAGGATTAGTAGGTTGAATTTCTGTACCATTTACAATTCCCCATAAAATTTTATGCATCATCTATAGCTGAATTTTGACTTTCCACGTGTGGAAATAATTTACATTAAAATTTTCCAATGTTAAGTACTCCATATTTAGAAAAAACAGTGTTACCTCACAATGGTGATTTGTTCACTAGGATCTCCCCTTTCAGATTCTGCAAAAGAACAATGCACATGCCTCTTCGCATAGTAGACCAAGGCTAATTCTTTCACAATGGGCTAGGGAAAACAATGAATTTCATCTTTTTTTCTATGCAAGGACTGCTCATCCGCTACATCAACACAAGTCCAATCAGATCTCGACAGTGATTCCACCTAGTGATATTTCCTTTGCGATGGCTCTAACGGGTGGCTCTACATAGTAGACAAAGGAACAGAGCTTCGTCAACACATTTTCTACAGCACTAACTTCACCTCAAGTAGAGTCTAAGGCAACACACTTCGCATATGTTCAGGTCCCTCTCAACGATTCTTCTTCAGCTGATCCTTCATGCAACTACATACAACAACGTCTGCTCGCTCTATTCCTATGTCGATAGTAGGTTGGTTTCTTGCCTCTTCTTGGGCATTTCCATGAGGGAATTAAGCCCAACCGGGCTCTGATACCAACTTGATATTGCAAGAATTAGTTCACATAGCAAATCACAAAGCCAATCACACAAAATACACCCCCCTCTTATTATTTTTAGATCAAATACATTTATAGTGAATGAATGGTTTCATTCATTAAGAGACAGATCTCAAACCTTTAATTTTCTAAAGAATAGTATTGGATAAAAATAGTTTACTAATAATGGCATTTCGCCATTATTCTCTAACAGTAACTAGGGACTCAATACGAATAAAAAATATCCTAAGAAGTGTCACATATTCATAGAAACTTCTCTAAATCAAGTAATCTCTAGGATAAAAAAAATGAGTCTTCCTTGTTTTTAAGACGTTGAGTTCTATCACATTATTTGACACCCAAATGGAGAAGCTAACACACTGTCCAATCTTGAAGCTTAATTGAGAGAGGGGAAGCAAGAAAAATGGAAAGGATAGTTATCTCATAACCCAAATGCTATTGGATTCATTTATTTCGCATACAGGGTACTCGATTCATTTATTTCCCATACATGCTATTGGACATGTAGAACCTCAATGAAGGCGGAGATTGTAGGAAACACTAGAGCATTTGAATAATGGGATGATCATGAGATGAGATCACACATTCCAATTCGTTTCATTTCCCATTAGTTTGAATGATGAATGAATCTGTTCTTGTGAGAACATGTCAAGTTTGAATGTTGAATGAATTTGTTCTTGCGATAACATGTGATAATGGGAGTGTCATTGCATACTCATGATTACCTAAAACTAGGGAATTTGACACATGTTAGCTCAATTCAATAGTAGTTGATGGATCAATCTATCTAGAGTATGTTAGTATACTAGAATTGGGTGGTTTAATTTTTATTCTCTACTATTATTTGTTGGAAAGGGTGTCTTACTGAAGAGCATCCATAGAGTCCCTCATGCCCCCATTACCTTTTGATGGAGTGATGGATAGATCCGAGGAAGAGTGGATTTCATCCAAATATCTTTTTACTATCTTAACCCTTTCTTTGCATTGATAATTTGGTTGTTGTAAGGTTGAAGTGACCAGGTTCAACATGTGACTCTCATGTTTTCTTTTGTGAAGATGATATATATTTAAAATAATCATTTGTCACGTTAAAATTGACAATATAAATCATATCAACCAAATTGGCACTAGAAATCATATGAAACCTTTGAGTAACCAAATCTCTATTAGACTTCTACCATTAGCATTGATGGGGAAGTAGTTTTCTATTTATTGCATCTTTCTTTATTGAATAGTATTGGGCATTCCTAATAAATATGGATTCTTAGTATGTTATGGAAAACGTCAAAGATCTATGGAGAAGATTCTTCAAGGTAAGAAAAATATATAAATGAGAACAAAACCTTAATAACATAATTAATAATTACGAATAATGATCATGTTTTTAGTTTAAAGAATTCAATGACCATGGTTATTATAATGCAACAAATAACACAATTTTAAAGGAAAAATGTTTGATGTTCAAATCCATCATTAACAACATCAATAAAGGTACACATTTCATTTACCAACTTTAGAATCCACTTTCTTGAATACCATGGAAGAAATAAGAGTCTACGAGTAATTCAAAGTCATGAAATTAGAAAACCTTGATACTACTAAAGAGTGAACATTTCTTTCAACAAATCAATGTAATGATTTGTAAATCAATAGTTTTAGTTTTAGGCATATTTTAGTATGTGTCATAATTTTGAAATTTCCAAGAGTATATGTTAATTGAATTCTAGTTTGTTATTTTTGGGCTTTTCTATTTCTTTTTATTATTTTTAAGAAAAACAATCATATTATAAAAAATTAATTTTCTAAAATAAAATAGACAGGACGCAACGCGAGTGTAGCATCTTGTCGGCTGTGTTGAGTGTAGCGTGAGTCGTTTAAGAGTATAAATGATTTAGATTTTTGTTAATTGAATATTGAAACGAAGCAAAGGATTTTTAATTTTGACATTGAAGACAGAAAGAAACATATCACACGACAGAATGGAAGGAAGAAGAAGTAGAAGCAGGAGCCCCGATGGTAGAAGAATGGCAAATTCCAACCGTAACAATATTAATGAAAACTGGTATAGCTCCGACGATGAATCTGATCATTCTTTTGACAGTTTTATCCCCGCCGATGAATCTAGTGATTCTTCTGACAACGACGATGACCAAGAAGATGGACCGGCCGACAGAGGCACCATTGAACAGGTGCCTCCATTAGATATTAACCGTTTCATCCCCGATGAATCTAATAATTCTTCTGACATGGACGATGCGGAAGAGGATGGACCGGCGGACATAATCACAGTTGAACAGCTGCCTCGAATAAATATTTCAGAGAACTCAACCTGTTCAATTTGCCTAAATGATCTTCTACTGGGTGAAGAGGCAGTCCAGTTCCCATGCAGCCACATATTCCATGGTTGTATATTCCAATGGTTGCAATCGCATAATACCTGTCCGCTCTGTAGATTCATACTTCCTCGAACTTAAACACGAGCCTCTTTACTTTTATCACTTTCTCTTCTCATAATTTTTTTTCAAGACCTGCTGCACTATTCTACATATGCTAATCAGATTCAAACTACTTCTGCACTTTTCTACATATGCTAATCAGATTCAAACTACTTCAACTGTGTGATGATCACAACTCGACACATGACCGTTAGATTTTTTGGAATGGTCAACTAGGGCCCTTGCTGACCTGGTTGACGAACATGACAATTTTGATGAGACTACAGATGAAAATAATTATATAAACTATTCGTATTAAGGGGACAATTATGTGATGCTGTCTACACTAACATCAACAATTTTCTATTGATTTATAGCTAACTGATTAAATTATATAGCTAGCAATGGCAATATCAAAGAAGGAAACTTCATACAAATTATAAATTACACTTACTAAGTTAAGCGACCAACTAAGTGATTGTAAATGTTTTAGTGTTCTTGCAAGGCCACTAAAACATTTACCATTGAATGAGAGTTACCATTCAATGAGAGATATTCGATGTCTAACTTCTGTTTATAGGTAGTCTTGAACTTCCTTTGCTTGAGGAATATATATTGGAAATATTTGTTTAGTTGTAACTAGACTCAATTGAATTAGATATATATTTAGTTAATATTCTAGCCATTTATAAATTTAAAAGGAGATTTAGACACTTATATTTATGTATAGATTTAAAGAAACTAAAGCTGAAGCTAAATTTGGTCTGGACCTTTTTTTTTGGTGATTTGTTTTGATTTGTAATTTTTATCATCATTTAGAAATGGATCTAGTTATGTGTGATAAATATATGATTTACCTTGAATAAGATACTTCATTTCCATCACTATTGTATATAATATGTACATGACATGTTTGACAAGAGATGTAGACATTGTTTTATTTGATATCTAATCGTTTACACATAATGAGGACAATAAAACAATTTTACCACATTTTGCATGCTTTTAGAAATTTCAAGAACAAGGATAAAAGCACCTCCTTGGAAAAAAACACTCTTTAATAACCCTAGTTCTAATTATATGGTTGATGATGCATTAATGTGCTTTTTATTCTTGTTAGTGTATATTCTTATTTGTATTAACCATTGCAAGTTTCTAACTAACTCTAAAAATTCTAAATCAAATGACATAATTTATATTTTGATTTTCAACAAAAGAAAAAAAATGGCAATTCCTATATATAAACGAATAATAAGGTTTTTTTTTTGAAATGATAGATTAAAAATGAGAGATTTGGAAAATAAGCTAATTGGGAATTCATACACTATATTAAGGTTGTGTGTCTCTATAATAATCCACATTGTAATAATGGTTCATGGGTTCCATAATCACTCCATTGTGTAAAATGTTCAATTCTATCAGTTTGTCGGTATGTGAGGTTAAACCATTAAGGGACGAGAAAAAAAGTGGAGTGGTGGATCCCCCACTTTTCAAGAATCTAGTTAGTGTAGTTTTTTTTCAGCAACATGACCCAATATTGCTAGTGAAATGTATAAATAAATCTCTCCCCTTCTCATTCATGCATTTGTTCATTTCAAGGTGTAGGAGTTTGTTGAAATTCTGAGATTTACTGTTTGCTGGTTTAAATGAACAATTTGTGTTTTTCACTTCAGCCGGTTTTGCATAGGCTTGAAGCTACTTAAAATTTTGCCGAACAATTTTAAACACACAGAAAAAATTACTAACAGGCTGAAAACAAATGCATGCACACCATAAAAATTTACTCAGAGATTTTTGGCTAATCAGCCCTGGAAAAACCCCCACGGGGAAAACCAGTCAGAGAGGAGAGATTTTAATTTCTTCAGCAAAATATATGACAGAAAAAATACACAGGAAATTTACTTATCTCCCAGCAGATTTTTATCTCAAAAATCTGATCACTGTGTACAGCAAAAACACACCAACCGTACACTTAATTTCTGTGCATTAAATTTGCTGACCGTACAGCATAAAAACCCAGCCATACTTCCTTGAAAACCATGCCAAATAAATGTTGTTTGTGCCTCGAAAACTGTGCAAGAAATTTATTGCAGCCGTACCTCGATTTCTGTGCAGCCGTACCTTGGTTACTGTGCAGCCGTACCTCGAAATTCGTGCCACATTAAATGTTGGCCGTACAACAGGCCATACACCGATTTCTGAAATTAAATGCAGACCGTACGGCGCAATAAATGCAGACCGTACTTCTCCCTCGATTTTTGTGCAAAAGTACCAGCAATAAATGAAGGTAAATGCCCTCGATTTCTGTGCATTCAATGTTCCTCGATTTCTGTGCAGCAATCTCTCTCAGAAAATTCGACCTCCTTCAGCAAACTCGACCTCCTCTCCTTCAGCTCTTCTCTTCTCCTGAAAATGAAAAGTGAAGTCTCTTTGCCTCCCTCAACCCTTTTTGTTTGCCCTAAGTGAGTTTCTTAATCCAACGGTGGAGAAAGAATCAAATCAATGGCCAAGATGAAATGAGAGTGAAAATCCCTTTTATTTATTTCTCATAAATAAAATCACTCACCCACTTAAATTTATCAAAAAGTGACTTTATAGTCATAAAGTCTCATTAAGTGACTTTTAATGTGAGGGTCACATTTTT
>LPNX010431564.1:326478-399372 GCA_001517045.1 Pseudotsuga menziesii | reverse complement strand
ATGTACTCAGCCTCAGCAGTACTCAATGCAACGGATCTCTGTTTCCGGCTGAACCACGACACTGCTGCCGAGCCCAAACTGAAACAACAACCGGAAGTGATCTTCCGGTCCCGCACGCAACCTGCCTAGTCTGAATCCGTATACCCAACCAAGCCAACTCCATCTGAACCCCTGTAGTCCAGACCATAGTCCACTGTCCCTGCAAGGTATCTCAAAATGTGCTTTGCAGCTGTCCAGTGCACACTCCTAGGCTCAACCATGAACTGGCTAAGAGTGTTCACCGCAAAGCACAGATCTGGTCTGGTGTTGACCAGATACATCAACGAACAAATCAGCTGACGATATAGAGTAGGATCTACCAACTTGCCCTCGAAAGCATGGAGTTGCTTCCAGTTGGTAATCATAGGTGTAGACATAGGCCTGCAGTCCTCCATCTGGAATCTCCTCAGAATATCAGCTGCATACTTTCCCTGCCCAAGGAAAATATGCCCAGGCTCCTGCCATACCTCCATCCCCAAATAATAGTGCATCAGCCCAATATCGGTCATCTCATACTCCGTAGCTAAGTCTCTCTTGCAATGCGCAATGAGACGCTCAACACCTGTGATGAACAGATCATCAACATACAACAAAAGAATGAGCGACTCCCCCCCAACCACAATGAAGTAAAGGTTGGGATCCGCCTCACTCTTCTGAAATCCCATCGATGTCAGATACTCATCTATCCTGGAGTACCAAGCTCTAGGAGCTTGCTTTAGCCCGTACAAAGCTTTCTTCAACCTGCACACATGAGAATCCCTCCCATGTATCTCGAATCCCTGTGGCTGCTCTAGATAGACTTCCTCCTGCAGAAGACCATTGAGAAATGTGGTCTTCACATCCATCTGGTGGATCCTCCAACCCATCTCTGCTGCTATAGAAATCACTGCTCTGATGGAAGAATATCGTGCAACTGGGGCAAAAGTCTCATCATAATCGACTCCCTCGACCTGTGAGAATCCTCGAGCCACAAATCTAGCCTTGTACTTCTCTACGCTGCCATCCGCAGCATGCTTTACCTTGTAAAGCCATCTGGAAGTCACAACTGACTTCCCCTCCGGTCTCGGTACAATCTCGCATGCATCATTCTTCATGATGGAATGGTACTCTTCCATCATGGCATCTCTCCAAACCGGATGCTGGGTAGCCTCCTCAAATGTAGATGGCTCAGAGTCGCGAAGGCATGCAACAAGAGCCATATCATCCCTGACCACACCAAGCCTCTCAGGCTCCACTACTGACCTGATCCTCTCCCGGGGTCTACCAACTGCCTCAGCATCCTTCAAGGTCTCCTGAAGCCACTTGGGCTTCCTCTTCCTTGAATTCTACTCCTCCCAAACTGGTCTTGGGCTCTCCTCATCTGAGGAAGTCCCAGTACCAGATGGTCCAGTACCCTGAGGACCAGAAACTGAAGATCCTGCACCTGCCGATGCTATCACCTGAGGACTCAAACCTGTACTTGAACCTGAACCTGCACCTGTCACTGAAACTGTCCCTGAAGAGCCAGTCACCTGAACCACTGAACCTGTAGACCCTGTACCTGTAATCTGTGATCCAGTCCCTCCAGAAACCTGTGGACCTGTAATTTGTATTGAAGAAGCCTACACTAACTGAGGTGTGGGAGCTGGTGCCTCTCCCTGCTCTAACTCTCTGGACTTCCGGAAGGCTCTCTCCTCATCAAACTTTACTTCCCGGTGGACAACAACTTTCCACGAACAAGGTAAGTAAATCCTGTAAGCCTTCGAAGTCTCATCGTATCCCACAAAGATGCCTCTCTCTGCAGTGGGATCAAACTTCGTCCTCTTCTCAGAAGGGACGTGAGAGTAAGTGAAAGTGCCAAATATACGAAAATGACTCACCTCAGGCTTCTTGCCCGAATACATCTCCTCAGGAGTCTTGCTCCCCACTGCCCGGTGAGGACTCCTGTTCTACAGATATACTGCAGTACTACATGCCTCAGCCCAAAGAAAGAACGGTAATCCCTGATCATGGAGCATCGCCCTCGCTGCTGCCACAATAGACATGTTCTTCCTCTCCGCCACTCCGTTCTGCTCAGGAGTATAAGGAACCGTCAGCTGTCTTTGTATCCCCTCCTGCCTGCAGTAAGCATTGAACTCCTTGGAGGTGAACTCACCCCCATTATCCGACCTCAACATCCGGATCTGTCTACCTGTCTGCTTCTCCACAAGGGCTTTGAACCCTTGGAAGACTCTCAATACAAGCTCAGACTTCTTTCTCCTCAAGAAGTAGATCCAGGTCTTCCTGGAGTAGTCATCTATGAAGCTGATATAGTACTCGAAACCTGTCAGGGACCGTGAGGTCATGGGACCACATATATCAGAATGGATCAAATCAAGCACCCCAGTAGCTCTAGTGTCACTGCTTGGAAAAGCAGTCTTGGTGTACTTTCCCAAAGCACACCCCCTGCACACATCACTCTGCTCTGTGCTGAACTCAGGTAAACCTGTGACCATACACCTCAACAATCTCAGAGCTGGGTAATGTAAGTGGGCCATCCTCCGATGCCAGAGCTCACAAAGCTCGCTGCTGCTGCTATGTGCCAAAGCACACTGTGGCTGAAACAATAACCTGTACATATTCCCACACCTGACACCAATGTCCATGGCACCAGACATACCTGTGGTCTTGGGATATACCTGTACTCTCCCATCCGAAAAGCACACCCCAGGCCCCCTGTCCTCAATAGTGGAAACTGATACAAGGTTCTTTTTCAGCCCCGGAACATACAACACATCTCGCCGAGTCATGGGACTCATGGACTCCCTCTGAAATGTGATGGTACCCCTACCAACAGCTCTCACAACGGTGTTGTCCCCAAGGACAACCTCCACATCACTACCTGTAGCTGACAACTCTGAGAACACCTCACGAGCTCCTGTCATGTGGCTCATGGCTCCACTGTCAATGTACCAAGTAGAAGAGATGGATGAACCCCCCTCATGTCCTGCCAACAAGGAATGCTCCCTGTCATGATCCATATCTATGCTGGTGGCTAAGGTGACTCTCTCTCTCTCAGTCTGTCCAGCATAAAGGGAAAACTCCCTCTGAAAAGCAACACTAAACTCATCAACCTCAGCTGAGGCTGCAGTCTGCTGTCCCTGCCCCTTCTTCTTCTTCTTGCTTGGACACTGAGAGGCATAGTGTCCAAACGCCTGACAAGCATAGCACTTGATTTTACTCAAGTCCTTCTTCTTTCCACTCTGTTGTCCCTGCTGCTGCTGCTTGGCCCCACCCTTCTTGGGGCCCTTCTTCTTCTTCCCCTTGGCTGCCAAAGCCACATCCTCATCATCAGCTCCTCTCTGAGAAGTACTACCCTGTACAAGACCCCTCCTGGTCTCCTCCTGTACAAAGTCATCCCATAACCTCTCCCAGTCAGGTAAGTTCTCCCTGCCCACAATAGCCTGCACAAAAGCACTCCAGGACTTTGAAGCCCCGTTCACCGCTGTCCGCACAAGCTCTGTAGGGGCAACCTTCTCCCCAACTGCTGCAAGTTCATCCCGAACTGCAGAAATCTGAGTAAGGTACGCTGTGACCCCCTCACCTACATTCATCCTAATGCTCTTGAGTTTTTCTCTGAGAACCATCTTCCGGTTCTCATTAGAGCTCTCATACAAGGTGGTCAAGGCTGTCCACATCTCATGAGCCTTGGTCTTTCTGGAAATGTGAGGAATGATGTGATCTTTCACGGCATCAAGTATAATCCTTCTGGCTTTGCAGTCCAACTTGTTGAAGGCTGCAAGGGCTGCTGCATCCGTAGATGCAGGAATGGTTATGGGGTTTGTAGTAGTGTTCCTCACTATGTCTGGCCATAACTCATTCTCTTCAAGTAACAGCAAAATCCTAGCCTTCCACGGCACAAAATTCCCTGCCCCATCCAGCCTATCCTCCAATCTAAGTCCTGTAGCCATCCCAACAACAACTCAACAAAGTGCTGTTCACTTAACAGAAGTAAAATAACAAAAATTTCTGAATGCTGCAAATTTTTGTGTGTCTGCAAAAATCACTGTTTCTGCCCCCTTTGCTCTGATACCATGTTGAAATTCTGAGATTTACTGTTTGCTGGTTTAAATGAACAATTTGTGTTTTTCACTTCAGCCGGTTTTGCATAGGCTTGAAGCTACTTAAAATTTTGCCGAACAATTTTAAACACACAGTAAAAATTACTAACAGGCTGAAAACAAATGCATGCACACCATAAAAATTTACTCAGAGATTTTTGGCTAATCAGCCCTGGAAAAACCCCCACGGGGAAAACCAGTCAGAGAGGAGAGATTTTAATTTCTTCAGCAAAATATATGACAGAAAAAATACACAGGAAATTTACTTATCTCCCAGCAGATTTTTATCTCAAAAATCTGATCACTGTGTACAGCAAAAACACACCAGCCATACACTTAATTTATGTGCATTAAATTTGCTGACCGTACAGCATAAAAACCCAGCCATACTTCCTTGAAAACCGTGCCAAATAAATGATGTTTGTGCCTCGAAAACTGTGCAGGAAATTTATTGCAGCCGTACCTCGATTTCTGTGTAGCCGTACCTTGGTTACTGTGCAGTCGTACCTCGAAATTCGTGCCACATTAAATGTTGGCCATACAACAGGCCGTACACCGATTTCTGGAATTAAATGCAGACCGTACGGTGCAATAAATGAAGACCGTACTTCTCCCTCGATTTCTGTGCAAAAGTACCAGCAATAAATGAAGGTAAATGCCCTCGATTTCTGTGCATTCAATGTTCCTCGATTTCCGTGCAGCAATCTCTCTCAGAAAATTCGACCTCCTTCAGCAAACTCGACCTCCTCTCCTTCAGCTCTTCTCTTCTCCTGAAAATGAAAAGTGAAGTCTCTTTGCCTCCCTCAACCCTTTTTGTTTGCCCTAAGTGAGTTTCTTAATCCAACGGTGGAGAAAGAATCAAATCAATGGCCAAGATGAAATCAAAGTGAAAATCCCTTTTATTTATTTCTCATAAATAAAATCACTCAACCACTTAAATTTATCAAAAAGTGACTTTATAGTCATAAAGTCTCATTAAGTGACTTTTAATGTGAGGGTCACCTTTTTCCCTCTTAAAGTGACTTTAGGCAAAAAATTAAAGTCACCTAGGGAACATCTGCCTAGGTACAAAAATCAACAGAGTTGCGATATTCGAGCTTTAGTATATGCTCTTCTATTGCAATACCTTAGTAATATACAAAATAAAATAAAAAAGTCTTTCTAGCAAAAGATTCACCACGGAATTAAAATATTTTATAATTTGATGAAATATTTGCCAAGTTTTTACAACATTTTATAATTTAGTTAAATAATTGTCAAGATTTTACAAGATGTTATAATTTAGTGAAATATTTGCCAAGATTTTACAAGAATCTATAATATATTGAAAGATTAGCAAAAATATTATATATATACATCTTATATTATTGATAAAATAGCCTTTATTTTTTTCTATATATTAGGGAGATTCACCCATTTATTATACATAAAAATTTTGGGGATGTTCTTAAAATTATCCATGATTCTAAGAATGAACAAGCACAAATAATGTTAGAGCTCGAAAAAGCATAGTAATTGTAATGTACCCTATATGTTACCAAACATACCTAGATATAATAAACCCTTAAAACATGAAAACTTTTGGCACAAACTCAAACTAACCTAGTTTCATCTCGCAACGTACTAACAAATACGTAATGTATTGGCACAACAAGATTTTAACTCTATCAGAAACAATTGAAGAGCATATGAGGTCTCACTCAAGACAGATATAGGAGCTGCAAGAACCACATTTCTACGGTGGCAAAGGAGATATTTATCATACCCAACGCTGACGTAAAGTACTAAGACAAATTATGAACTATGACCATTAACTAAAAATCATTTACAACATTACTCATTTTCATATCATTGATTTAACTAGTGATGTGTCAATTCATATATTTATCCATAAATATTCCTTCATGCAATGAAAAATAACAGTAAACATCACACAAATACATCATGCACATTCGACACATATTTTAACGCGGAAAATCAGTTAAGAGAAAACCACAAGAGTACACAGTGTGGGAACTGTGTGCACCGTGTGAAGTATGCCCATATGCACCTTCCTTAACTCGATGTCAAGTTGTCACCTCAAAATTCCCTCCCATTCTGAACTAATGCGTTGTCCATTAATTCACTTGGTGTTAACTGCCTTTAGAGATTCACTATCAATGCCATCCATACCAAACACTTTACATAAATGAAGGAGTATATTCCTTAATTAACTTAAACTTGTTTTCCACAAGTTAGGCTGAACTAATGTCTTTGAAATTCCAGTTCAATGGTCGTCTTACATGGAAAATTCAAATTCTTAATCTATCTTTGTGCTCTTTTCATTTAGCATTAATTAAATTTGGCATTGTCTACACGTGTTTAATTAATTAATAATCTTTATCATAGCATACTTACTAGAATTGTTCCTTACTGATGATTACATGTATTACCTCAGGTCACATAGTGAGATACTAAAGTAATTGACTCTATAGGTTGTTAATCCCTAAATGAGACTTATAGCACCTAGCGACCATGACTAGCCATATGGTTTCCCTAGGACAAGCAAGGCATAATTAAACCTAGATTCTCCTCGAGAAGATAAAGAACATGGTCTCAACACAGAAAAAAGATGTGATGGAAGAGAATCCATGACAAAAGGATTGGCGATAAGAGAAGTCGCGATGAAAGAACTTGCAACAAAAGAAGAGCAAAGCAGTGAAACGTACATCTCGACAGATCGTGGGTAAGGAGTTATTTAGAATAAAGAACACTTTTGGTAATAAAGCATGATTGTATTTTTTGTTGAATGTGCCTATTCTTAGTTGTAACTCAATGTTCAAGAATAGAAATGACGGGCTATCGACTAACAGAAAAGAGTCGGTTGATTAGGATAGGTAAAAGCTTATAAAAGGGAAAACCTAAGCTACATATAGGATTGATGTTGGTTATTGATTGTTGTTAGAGAAGAGAAGAAAAAAGATGATTAGCTAAAGGAAAGTTCTAGGCTATGTGCGGATTGATAGAGGAGTAAAGGAGAGAGGAAGTAACTATATGTAAAACCTAAGAGCATGAGAGCAGAAAAGTCTGTCTCGATTGTAAAGTACATAAAGAAGAGTCTACAAGCTAAGTGCACACACAAACAGTTCTAATGTATTTATCACTCCACATGAAGAGAGGCTTTGCAGTTTTTCCCAGATGGGTTTCCATGTTAATTGTTGTATGTGTGTATCATTGATTAATATGCTTATGTTTGTTGGATGTATGCTATAAATAAGTAAATCTAAATGTACTTTATTGCATTTTTTTATGAAGAATACCTTATATGTGTTTGTCACACTACTTATTGAATCAATAAGTAATAAGGTTTTTATGTTGATTATTATGATATGATTAGAGTGGTATCCTGAATGAAAAGACAAGTGATAAGAATTATAAACCCTCACTTTAGTTGAGCAGTGTGATAAGGTAATAAAGAAGTAGAAATCCCACTTTAATGCAAAAAACGTTTTTAGGTAGTTCCCCATAAGGATATCTTGGGTGAGACTGCATCTGCATCGCAGTTTCTGTTGGCTGAGCACTACTTTGTTAGGTCGATATTTGGGTCTTTGTTGACAATCAAGGATTTGAACTTGGGTTGACCAGAGGAGAATTCAAACAGATGGTTTTGTTTTTGGGGACGTAATTTTTTTTAATGGGAATATGTTGTGGCACCCGACGAAGCCATAAATTCAAGATTGGTGGATTCTAAGGAAATAGAATTTGCACAAAAAGAATGTGAAGGATCTTGGATGAATCCGACTAAGTGGTTGGGGTGATACCTCTATACATATATTCATGAGTTTTTCTTTTGTGAATTTCTTGTTTTCTTGTATGAATGGTTGTTGAGGTTAGCAACCGAGTGGAGAAAAATCCAAGAGGGAGTACTAATAAATTTGAGTCTTTAGCTGATTCAACGACTAAAAAGTGTTAGCAACCTCATGTCTAGGGAGGTTGAGTTCTGTGTTGATAGTATTTTGAAAGGATATATCACTTAAATTTTCGTTGATGTGACATATTCATAAATTGAGGCAGAAAGAAACAAAGAAGCACACAGAGACACCATTGAACAACTTCCTTGGTTAAATATTTCAGACAACCATATTAACTCAACCTGTTCAATTTTGCCTAAATGATCTTCAATTGGGTGAAGTGGCACTCCAATTCCTATGCAGCCACATATTGTATAGTTATATATTCGAATGGTTGTGATCTCATAATATGTGTCTACTCTGTAGATTCAAACTTCCTTGAACTTAAACACGATGCTCTTTATTTTTATTTTTCTCCCTGTAACTTTTCATAATTGTTTTTATTATAAAATTTATATATTTTTGGTTGCTATTCCACAATACCTATCCACTCTGTAGATTCAAACTTCCTTGAAGTTAATGCCGAGCCTCTTTACTTATATCACTTTCTCTTCACATAATTTGTTTTCAATATGTGATGTACTATTCTACATATGCTAATCAGATTCAAACTATTGCTGCACTATTCTACATAATCTAATCAGATTCAAACTACTTCTGCACTATTCTACATATGCTAATAAGATTCAAGCTACTTTAATTGTGTGGTGATCAAAACTCGACACATGACCATTCGATTATTTGGAATGGTCAACTAGGGCCCTTGTTGACCTAGTTGACGAACATGGAATTTTTTATGAGAGTGCACATAAAAATAATTATATAAACTATTCATATTTAGTTACAATTATGTGATATTTCTCTCTACATTAACATCAACAATTTTCCTTTGATATATAGCTAATTTATTACATTATATAGTTATCAATGCCAATATCAAACAAGGAATGTTCATAAAAGTTCAAGGACCCTTGCTAAGTTAAGGGACCAACTAAGTGATTGTAAATGTTCTAGTGTTCTTGCAAAAATTGCAAGGCCACTAAAACATTTACCGTTGAATGAGAGATGGAATTTAATGAGAGATAGTGGATGTCTAACTTCTCTATATGGTCTTGAAATTCCTTTGCTCTCTGGAAATACTTGTTTGGTTCTAACTAGACTCCATTAAATCATATATATATATAGATAGATAGATAGATATAGTTAATATCCTAACAATTTATAAATGTAAAAGGGATTTAGACTCTTATATGTATGCATGGATTCAAAGAAACTAAAGGCGATGCTAAATTTGGCAAGCACCTTGTTTTTTGGTGATTTGTTTTGATGTGTAATTTCTATCATAATCTAGAAATGGATCTAGTTATGTAGGATAAATATATGATTAAGTGGAACACGATACTTCATTTCCATCATGATTGTATATAATATGTACATGACATGTTTGACCTAAGATGTAGACATTGTGTTATTTGATATCTAGTCTTTTGCATTCAATGAGGGTGATAAAACAATTTTACCACATTTTGCATGCTTTTATAAATTTCAAGAACAAGGACAAAAGTACCTCCTCAGTTTATCTAAGAAAAAATAGTCTTTAACAGAGTAATTCTAATTATATGCATGATGATGCACTAATGTGATTTTTATTCTTGTTATTGTATGTTCTTATTTCAAATAACCATTGCAAGTTTCTAACTAACATTTTACACAATGGAGTTAGTTAGAAAGTTGCAATGATTATCATTAATTAAATTCTACTTGGCCCATATGTGTTTAATTAATTATACGCATTTATCATATCATACTTAGAAGAATTCTTCCTTACCTATGGTTATATGTATTACCCTAGGTCACATAGTCATATAAAGTAATTGACTCCACATGCTGTTAATCCCTAAAGGAGACTTATAGCACCTAGTGACCATGACTAGCCATATGTTTTCCATAGGACAAGTTAGGAAGAATTCAACTAGAATTCTGCTCGGACAGATAAAGAATATGGTCACAAGATAGAAAAGAAACATGATAGAAGAGAATATGTGATGGAAGAAAAGACATTACAAAATGATTGGCTATAAGAAAATTCATGCCAAAAGAACCTGTGAAAAATGAAGACCAGAGCAGTGAAAAAGACAACTCGAGTCATCCTCAGTAAAGATTTATTTAGAATAAAGCATGCTTTTGGTAATAAAGCATCATTGTATTTTTTTTCGATAGTGCCTATTCTTTCTTGTAAACGTATGTTCAACAATAGAAATGACATTCTTTCGGCTAACATAAAAGTGTTGGTTGATTAGGATAGGTAGGATCTTATAAAAGGGAAAACCCAAGCTTTGTGCAGGATTGGTGTTGGTTATAGATTGTTGTTAGAGGAGAGAATAAGATAGATGATTAGCTAGAGGAACGATCCAGGCTATTTGCAGATTGACAAAGGAGTGAAAGAGAGAGGTAGTAACTAGATCTAAAACCTAAGAGCATGAAAAAAAGAAGTATTTATGAATTCTAAAGAATACCTAGAGAAGACTCTGCAAGTTGAATGCGTAGACAAAATGTTGTAATATATTTCTCATGCTAGATGAAGAGAACCTTTCAAAGTTTTCCTAGATGGGTTTCCACGTTAATGTATGTCTTTGTGTATCATTGATTAATATGCTTATGTATTTGCATGTATGTTATAAATAAGTAAATATGAATGTGTTTCTCTGCATTTGTTTATGAAGAATCCTTTGTATGTGTCTATTGCACTACTTATTGAATGAAATTGTAATAAGGTTGTTATGCTGATTTTTGTGATATGTGGTGACTAGTAATTAGACCGGTATCTTGAATGAAAAGACAAGGTATAAGCAGTATAAACTGTGGCTTCAGTCGAGCACCTTGATAAGCTACAACAAGAGTAGAAATCCCCATATAAATGCAAAAACCTTGTTCTGGTAGTTCCCCATAAGGATATATCGGGTGAGAGTAAGTTTACATCACAGGTGCTACTAGTTGAGCCCTGCTTTATGAGATCGATAACTGGGTCTTTGTTGACAACCGAGAATTTGAACTTGGGTCAAATAGAGGAGAAATAAAACAAATGGTTTTTTTGTGAGGAACGTAATAAATTTTAATGTGGATATGTTGTGGCACTCAACGAAGCCATAAATTCAAGGTTGGGTGGATTCTAAGAAAATAGAATTTGCATGAAAAGAATGTGAAGGATATCGGATGAATCTGACCGAGTGGTTGGAGCGATACCTCTATACATATATTCATGAGATTTTCTTTTGTGAATTTATTATTTTGTTGTATGAATGGTTTTTGATGATAGAAACCAAGAGGGGAAACTTCCAAGAGGGAGAACTGATAAATTTGAGTCCTCTTGTAACATCTCCAAAATTCAAAAAATATTTTTTTGTATATAGTCCTAAATGCAGTTGTAAACAATATTTAACATAGTCATGACAACACTTCAACTTTGTTTTAGTATTGAAATCCATTAAACAATATGATCTTTAGTTTGTGTTTATAGTCGTTTATCTAACTCACATAATTCTCATATTCTGACAATGATATTATGCGACTTATTGTTATAACAACACTATTTTGATTAACGATAGACCACGTTTAGTTACTGTGAGTTAGAGTTTGATGTACTTTGCTGGTTTATGTTCTAATTCTTCTTGACTTGAAGGCTATGTCGATATTACGTTAAATTGTTGTTGAGTTATGAAATCTATGTTATAGTCTATCTTCTTTTTTTATAAACAAAGTATTGTTAATTATGCTCTAGATTATTTGTTAAACTGCTCAATGAACTAACAGGTTGGGTTATGGTATTACTTAGATTGAGAGCTAACACATAAACTCTTTGAATTGAATGAAGGTACCCTATGAAGGAGACTCCTTTCCTTACTAAGCCACATTCAAGGATCCTAAGGGACACGAAGAAAATAAAAGAAAATACAAGGGGAAACACATAAATAACCTTGGTTTAAAAACTAGCACCAAGCCAATAGGTTGCGAGAAATTCAATATTAATCGATAGTTGGAAAACATTAGAGTTTATTGGTTTTTGGTTGAATAATTTCAACACACCAGAATTAAAGTGTTCACATGAATATTCCTACAGCCATTAGCTGGAGTGTAAACCCATCAAATATTAAATCCTAAGGTTTAACATACCTTGTTTCTCTATTTCACGATGTATTGCTGGTTTGTTACGAGGATGAGAGCAATGGATTCTCATCTTAGTTCTTGACATGAGTATTTGTGCTTTGTGATGGCTCTGGATTATTTCCATGTGTTGTAAAAATTTCTCAACCGTGGTTTTGAAACTGGTAGTGGACAAATAATTTATGTGTGTAATTTACACTCTAATTGTCGACTACTTGGGAAAACTCCTTCAACCTTGTTTATTTTGCAAGTAAATACTTTTTTATTTATTTACATTTTCTAAAAAAGTTTCTTCCCTTATAATTTGTGGTATTAATGACCTATGGTGTGTGTGTTCAAGAAGGATTCTTCATCCATGGCCACGACAGAGGGGTGTGGCTACTGTTTAAGCAGGCAAGGCATCCACAGCTTTCCTAAGACCTGTACATGCAACCTTTTGGCTCATTGTGGCATCATGGCTTGCATTATCTGGATGGGAATTTGTTCCTGCGTTTTCTTCATATGGGATGGGAACCAATCTCTATGTTTGTATTTTCGCATGAAAGTGGTAATTCTCTTTGGTATAGCCGCGAGTCATTTACATTTTGCAACTGTAAGGGAAGACACTTCAACTGTGGAGTCAAAGTGACTATGCAATAGATGTTTAGTGTGAATAGTGACATGTTTTATGTTTTTATTTAAGGTGTGTTTAACAATCCTACGAATGTTTCTCCAAATGTAAATGTCTTCTTTCCTTACGAACAAACCCGTGAGAGATTTTGTTGATCTATTTATATAAACATATTTTACTTAATAGTTCTCTAGCTTTGTTTATTTATAAAAACTATTGCAGTCGTGATGCCATTACTCTGATTCATTTTTATTTGAGAAAGGCGATCACACTACTATTAACTCGATTTAAGTTTAAGTGGATGTTATTGTTTTTATAATAATTATTTTGTGTAATCGATAAGGTTGTTATGATTTCTTCTGTATGTTTAAGATGTGGATGATAATACTAAAATGGCCTTCAGCATGTAGCCAGAGCTGTGGCATGTGAATGATCTCGATTTAGTATTTTTAATTGAAATAAAATCTTGTATTTGGCTGGGCCATAAATCCGTTGTAATGTAACTCTGCTTAACTAAAATCCTTAGGAGGATTCGATCTCTAAACTTGGTTTATTTACTATTTTAATTTTGAATCTTAATTTGTTGTAATTGAATCTATGGTTTGAGGCCATGAGGAAAAAAATCTGTCGTAGATTGGAATTTATATATATATATATATATGAGCATAAACATATTGGTTTTGATGTTGTTTTCAGTTCAAATGTTTGATCTTTGTTTTTGTAAAACCCTAATGTGTGTGTGTGTATGTGTGTGTGTACACTATGTATGTTGAGGTTTCATATTTGGGACCCTTGATTTGGAATTAACACTGACTAGTTTTTATATATCTATTTACTTTAAAGTATACTAATACTGTGAAGTGAAATAATATCTTCCCGAGATTCTTATTTATTATTGAAATGTATACTTACATAGATAGTCTTTTTAGTAAAACTATGAAGGGACTATAAGGTACTTAAAAGACGTTATGTAAGGGTTTAAAATTATTTCTTTTAAAACCCTGGTAGCTATATGAAATATGATATCATAAAAATAACTGAGTGAAGTTGTAGGTGATAAAAGAAGGTTTCACTAACATTGAAGGAAACAATTCTAACTAGGTTACTTTTATTATAACTAGTAATCAAAAGAAAAGAGAAGAAATGTTTTACCTATAATCATTGAATATGAACACCAATACTGACTATAACGTCGTAGGAAAGTAATTACAACTTCTTTTCTTAGAGTAATACAAACTCTTATCATTAAAATTTGTAGATACTAAGCATACTTTCTAAACAAAATACAGATATATAATTAAGTCACAGATAAGTAACAAACAGCTAGAACCTGGATAATTTGCAGAAGGGGGACAAACTCCCAAAGGATATTGTTCCATGGAATCTGTCTCCTGGAGAAGCAAAAATTACTTGCTTAGGACACCCGAGCCTATTCAATGAACCACTACGATGAAGATCATTGGATAATAACACTCAGTAAGAGACTTACCTATGTAATTTAACACTCAGTAAGAGATTTACCTCAACAATTTCAATTTAGTTATCCCCTCATCAAATTCCTTATGTTTCTCACTTTTCAGTTTTGTAACAGTCACAAGGTTCATTCACCTGGAAATAGAATCTAGTGATCCTCCTGCTCAATTTGATGGTATTTATAAGATTTCCTAGATATTTGGTTCAGTTGTGGAATTAAATGAGCCACCTACTCAGTTCCCCCTCTCATGGAACATGACCACGATTTTAGGAATTTTGCTTCCTGCAACAGCTAGTAAGTGAAATGCTAGTGCTGTCACTTGTCAACCAACCTTTTACAATTGCTCATTCCTCTTAGTGGATCAGTGAACACTCTTTCAATAGTATCCTTTGGATAGGTGTCTCTGCTATATAATTATTAAAATAAATAAATATTCTTACAGTCATCCTTGACCAACTTGGTCATAAAAAATGTACATAATGTTTCCTCAAATAAATAAACATATTATTTTTTCAGTTCCACGTGGGTTACAAACACCCCCCTTAAGTTAAACATCATTCTCGATGTTTCTTAAGCTTATTTCGAGTCTTCCTAGAATAAAGATGGATATGCCTCCCACATATGACTCTCCAATTCTCAGGTTGCTTCGTCTAGAACAAGGTGTTTCCATTGTACCTTTACCTGTCCAATGGTACGATTCCAAACAAAAATTTCCCTCTTGTCAAGAATACAGTCCGGTTCCACCAGAAAATATCCTTCGGGTTCTACCTGAATAAAATTCCAGTTGATCACATGAGTAGCATCATGAACATATTTTAGCAGATGCTTCAACCCCGTCCATTTTCCTACAAAACACAATTTTATATTTCTGGATATAAATAAATTTAAAACTTAATCAATATATTTTTTTTCCTGTTTGTACGTGAGTGAGACAATCATGACTAGTGTCTAGAACCTCTCTCCGATACCACAGGTAACATCTCCAAAATTCATAAAAAAAATTATATAGTCCTAACTATAGCTGTGAACAATATTTAACATACTCACGACAACACTTCCAAATTTGTTTTAGTCTTGAAAACCATTAAACCATATGATCGTTATTTTGTGTTTATAGTTGTTTATCTAACGCACATAATTTTTATATGGTGACAATGATATTATGAGACTTATTGTCATAACAACATTGTTTTGATTAATGATACAACACTTTTATTGACTGTCAGTTAGAGTTTGATGTACTTTGTTGGTTTATTTACTGTCAGTTCTAGTTCTTCTTGACTTGAATGTTATGTCGATATTACTTTAAATTCGTGTCAAGTTATGAAAACTATGTCATAGTGTTTCTTCTTTATTTATAAACAAAGTACTTGTTAATTATGCTCTATATTGTTTGTTAAACTTCTCAATGAGCTAACGGGTTGGGTTATGGTCTTACCTAG
Source organism: Pseudotsuga menziesii (assembly GCA_001517045.1). Lineage (NCBI taxonomy): Eukaryota > Viridiplantae > Streptophyta > Pinopsida > Pinales > Pinaceae > Pseudotsuga > Pseudotsuga menziesii. The sequence goes on along the minus strand of LPNX010431564.1, from coordinate 383,677 downwards.
CTTGAGAGTTGACGCGTAGACTTTTGATTTAAATGCACGTACCTTATGAAGGAGATTCCTTTCCTTACTAAGCCACATTCAAGTATCTGAAGGGACAAGAAGAAAATTAAAAAAATATATAAGGGGAAAAACATAAATAACCTTGGTTTAAAATCTACCACCAAGCCAATAGGTTGTGAGAAATTCAATATTAATCGATAGTTTGAAAACATTAGTGTTTTTGGGTTTTGGATTGAAGAATTTCAACACTCCAGCACTAATGTGGTCATGTGAAGATTCCTGCAACCTCTAGCTAGAGTGCTAACCCATCAAATCTTAAGAACTAAGGTCTAACTTACCTTGTTTCTCATTTTTGCATTGTATTTTTGGTTTGCTTTTAGGGTGAGAGCCATGGCTTCTCGACTTTGGATATTGACACGAGTATTTGGGATTTGTGATCGGTCTAGACCATTTCCATGTGTTTTAAAAATGTATTCACCATTTTTTTTAAACTTCTAATGGAGAAATACTTTCTTTGTGTAATTTAAACTTCGACTGTTAACTATTTGGGGAAACTCCTTCACCTTTGTTTATTCTCCAGGTAAATACTTTTTTTTATTTACATTTTTTTTAAATGTTACTTCCCTTATAAACTATGGTAGTAATGACCTTTGGTGTGTGTGTTCAAACAACATCCTTCGTCCATGGATGCGGCATAGGGGTATGGCTACTCTATAAGCATCCCATGTGTACACGACTTCAGTAAGACCTATACCTGCAACCTTTTGGATCATTATGGCATCGTGGCTATGGGGTGTTGTGGCTTGCATTATCTCGATGACAATCCATTCCTGTATTTTCTTGGCATGGGTTGGAAACCCATCTCTACGTTTGTATTTTGGCATGCAAGCAGTAATTCTCTTTGATATAGTCGTGAGTCATTTACATTTTGCAACAGTAAGGGAAGACTCTTTGACTATGGAGTTGAAGTGGCTATGTAATACATGTTTAGTGTGAATAGTGACAGGGTTTATGTTTTGATTTAAAGTGTGTTGAGCAGTCCCATGACTATTTCTCTAAATGTAAATGTCTTCTTTCCTTATGAAGAAACCCATGAGGGATTTTATTGATATATTTAGATAATCATGATTTGTTTAACTATTCTATAGCTTTGTTTGTTTATAAAAACTATTATGACCTTGAGGCCATTACTCTTTAAAATTAATGCTTTTAAAACCCTAATACTGATATGAAATATGATAGCATAAAACTAACTGAGTGAAGTCTCACATGATAAAAGAGTGTTTGAGTAACATTAGAGGAAATGATTCTAACTATGTTAGTGTGATTATAACTAGTAATCAAAATGAAAGAGAAGAAATGTTTGATACATACTCGTTTAATAATGAACACCGATATTGACTATAACCTCGTCGGAAAGTAATTGCATATTCCTTTCTCAGAGTAGTTCAAACCGTTATCATTAATGTTTGTATATACTGAGCATACTTCCTAAACAAAATACAGATATAGAATTAAATCTTAGATAAATAACAACGATTTAGATCCTAGATAATTTGGAGAAGCGGGGAAAACACCCAAAGGAGACTGTTCCACCCAACCGTCTCCTGAAGCATCAAATATTACTTGCTTAGGAACCCCGATCCTGTTCACTAAGCCACTAAGATGAAGATCACTAGATAGTAGCACACACAGAAGTTGTTGCAATTTAACACTTAGTAGCAGAATTAACTCATCAAATCCAGTTTAGCTATCCCGTCATCAAATTCCTTGTGTTCTTGACTTTTCTGTTTTGTAGCAATCACAAGGTTCATTCACTTGGAAATATGCTGTAGTGAGCCTCCAACTCAATTTGATTGTATTCATAATATTTCCTAGGTCTTTGGGTCAGTTTTGGAATTAAATGATCTGCCTTCTAAGTTCCCCCTCTAAGGGAACATGACCAAAATTTTAGGGATTTTGCTTCCTGCAATAACTAGAGAGTGAAATGCTAGTGTTGTCGGTGGTGATGTAATATCCTGAATTTTTGAACTAACACTTATGGGCATGAAACCCATTGATTATGATATTACTTTGATGTTTATTTTGATATACTCAGTCAAATACCCCACTGCATATGAACAAGATGATTTGTTTGAAATATTGGGCGTACTCTAATTGCATATGATATGTGTGTGTGTGTGTGTTTTCTTGTGTTGGGCGTGGACCATGAAGCACATGATTGATGAGATGTTTTGTGTTGAGCGAGGAGCTCTGGAGCAAATGGGTAATTAATGTTTTGTGTTGAGTGATAATATCTGGAGCACATGAGTACTTATATTTGTGTTGAGCAAGAAGCTTTGGGAGACATGAGTTTTGAGACATTTTTGTTGAGCATGAAGCTCTTGAACACATGAAAAGATAAATTGGAAGCTTTTGTTGATCTCATCTCACGTATTTATAAGTGATTAAATGAAATCTCAAATTTATGTATCTAATCAAGTACTGAAGAACTACCATGTTATATGAGGGAATCCAACATGCAACAATTTTTAGAGTTTCCTATCCTTGTAGACTTAACCACCTACCTGATGGCCTTAATGAAGAAATTGCCATAAGTTAGGGATCATAATATATGATACCTAAAGACAAATGTTAACAAATAATATATATATATATATATTTATTATTTATTTTATACATGGTATGTATAAAGAGTAAGCATAGTAATAATATTAATAATGTAAGAAAGAACGAAAAGCTCCATCTATTTATTATTATTACTAAAAGAAAATTAAATATTATAATACCTACAAAAGTCCAATTAGGAACTAGTGAAAATTTCCTAAGTTAAATATTAGAAGTACCTAAATTAAAAAAAAGTGTTAAATCAAGAAATCAAATGATTCTTGATTTAACTACACCTTTGACTGAAAAGTCTATCTATAAAGTCCCAAGACAAAGAGACGCTTGGGGATCTCTTCCATCTTTTTGGATCATTATTCCTCCTGATTATTCTCAAGAGAATTCTTGGAGAAAATTTCCCTAAGAGGAAAAAGGAGAATGATTCACACCTGATATCCTAGTTAGGGAAGCCTTACCCTAGGAAATCTAAGCTAGTTACATGTTTGAACCAGCTCGGGGGGGTCCATACTAAAACGACGAATGGTTAAGGGTCATGGTTGGGTGGAAAGTGGTAGTTCCCAAGTGATTCGGTCATCTATATAGAGGTCATATCTTCCTGTGATTTGTTAATGCTAGGTTACTGAGTGTGCAGGTTTTCATCCATTGGAATAGCTTCAACTTTTAGGTATGAGGTTCTTGATTTCCTGTTTCATTATCTAGTGTAATTTTTTGTTAGAATATTCAAGTGTTTATGCTTAGATTTCTAACCCTATGCTTGCAATTATTTTCCTGTTAAAATATCTAAGTGTTTACATTTGATTTATAAACCCTATATCTTTCCACAATGTTTAAGAATTTGTGTTTTTAATTCTAAACCATATGTATGTAAATTAATTCCCATCTAAGAATTATTTAGGGCTATTTTCTTCTATACTTAGTTCTACATTTTTTTCATAGCTTAAACCTTGTTTTTTCCTAAGACCTAGAAATTACTTTATACATAGTCTATATGTTTTTTTTACCTATGAAATCTACTAGTAGATTTCATATTGCCAGTAGAACTATACTTAGGAGTAAAATACTAACTAAGGTTAAGCTATAAACATAACATAATTATAAAATACAAGTAATTACAGTATAGTAAGCCATAACCTAAGAAACAAATCATTTCCATTATTAAGTATAGGAAAAATTAAAATAAAAAATTAAATGCCACACAATCAAGCCATTGAGACCTCTAATGGTCTAAATCTTTAATATAAATAAACAACACCATAATCACATTACTATATACTTAAGAATAATCATCAAACCATAGTAACAAAAATAAAATAAAAACCATTGAAGACCTATCAGGGTGTGTATATATTATTTATCAATAACCAAGAATAAACGTTACCATTTTTCCCCATTAACTAAATAAATCCATAAATCAATTTCATAGACAAAGTAACGAGACCATCTAATGGTCTGAAGTTTATGTTTTAAATAAACAAGAATCAACATACATCTCTTACATTCATAATAAAATCAACCATAACGATATATACAGAACTAACTAAAACACAATCAATTTATCCAATAAATCATAAGATCGATTCCTGTAGCAAGGAATGCCAAATCAACCGACCCAGTGATAATCGTTTTATAATCATCTCGACCCAGAATCAAATCTTGTGGAGTCCACTTGGTTACAAAATCACCATATCAAATCCTATAGGCTTCGTTGTTTTCCCTAGTAAATGCTATAGTGTTTAACTACCAAACAAACCATGCTATATAAATACACAGGCTATAATTAAATTCGCGTAATCTAGATACACATGCATCAAAACCCCAAATAATTTCTACATCGTAATCATTTTCATGGCCCTTGTCCCCTTACATAACAGAGCATCCATAAATCAAAAACCCAGTTAACGCTATGACAATAGCATCGATACATAATCAAGGGTTATACCCACAATCTAAGCCATTACTAGTTAAAATACATAGCATAACCATAAACAATGAATCAACCATGAAAACGTTAAGTCATTGTAGCATCACAACTCTAATGGAGGGAACACCAATGCCACATACGACGTGGCTCTGAAAGGAAAACAAGGTTGTAAGCATTTCCACATAATAAATTACAACATGAATCACAAATACTCACAGATTCTAACTAATGCCACAGAACAGGAATCATACCCACGAAATCAAACAGTATGCCAGTGTTGTATAAACATAACTATTAAGAAAAAAAAATTCCACGGTCTTATAATCTTGGGCTTGCACCATTACAATCAATGGTGTTGTTGTCGTATCCAAACATAAACACAATTACAATTCGTAGATCCTGGGAATGTTCACCAAGGAAACATTTATACACAAATCCCATCTACAAAATCCAACATACATTAAGTCCTAGCCAAAATGTACTAAACCCCCAAAAAAACCCCAAGTCCTTCATGCATCTCTGATGCTCTACTTTTTAATTACAGAGAGTCTCTTTCTCAAACCTCAACCATTAAAACCAGATACAAACATTCTAACCCACAATGAGTTTTAAACCCTGTAACAAAAACCACGCGAGAGAGGGACAAGTTTTAAACTTATATAGTAGGGCTTCCCCGTAATGGGTATGGTATTTCCCTCAGAGCAACCCACGACCAGCGTTTTCTTGAAACCCTACACTGTGCAACACAAAAGAAAGCCATGATAAGGAGTATGATTTGAACCCAAACTGAACAAACAAAACAATGCTATTAAACTAGAGTGGATACATATCTTCCACATGACCGACCTTCCAAGCTTCACTCCAACACACAACACAGAGGCAGAGCTGTCGCAGCCATGCTGCAACTGACCAAACCAACGTAAGAACCCAAGCCATAACCTTAAGTCCCATTAATTTTGATGTGCATTAATGTCTCCACCCTAGACACCATTAACATAATTCGATTTCCATAGTGTATAGTTCATGTAGTTCTTTAAACCATTTTAAAATAACATGTAACACATATCTTCCAATTTGGGCATCGAATACATAGGAATTATCCATAGTTCATGGCATATGAAATATGACATGGAAATGCTATTATAAGGTTTAAATTATTACACAATGACCATATTAGGACATAAACCAAGTTTTCCAAGTCTTAAATACCATATAAAACATGAACCATGTAAATAATATATGTAGTGGTAATTACAACCATGTCACCTAGTCCGTAAAAACAATAATGGTAACCCGTACAACATAGGATATTAAAATACCCAGCATTGTGTAAATATCAACTAAAAACAATTCTATTAACCACTAGGATAGGACTCTAAGTCCCTTGTGGCCCAAGCTGAGCATTAGTGATGAGCAGAAAATATGTCTTGTTCACCTTCTCTAAGTAGTTTTCGCCATCAAGTGGACTTGCACGTGATAAGGAAATAAATGCATTAGTTTGAAAGAACTAAGTAATCCCCGAGGTAACAAGTAGAAAACAATTACCTCTCAGGTGATTACAAGGGAAACAAGTCCCACCACTACACCCCTTTTTCAATAACAAGTTAATTCAGAATTGTTTATACATCAGTAATCAAACTTTATAACCAATGAGGACGTAATCGAAACAACGAACATACATGTAAGTGCGTAGCCATATATCACGATAGTAATCCACATCATGACAACATAAGCATTACATTAATAACCACATTTGAAAATATGAAAGAAGGACGTAAGAACAACTTACGGCATTACAGTATGGTAAACAAAATACAACACATTCCATAGATTTAAATAATGCCCAGCTCGGGCAGTAAATGACTAGCCTTAATTTTTTTTTTCAAATTTTGGGGACATTACAAGTGGTATTTGAGCCCAGTTTCAATGCTAAGAGAGAAAATGGGTGTACCAGACATTCGTTGCAAGGAAAATAAAGTATGATTTTAAGGTTTGTTAACTAACATAATTTTTTCCTATTATTAAAAAAATTTCAATTGCAGGATTTTAAAAGAACGGTGCATATCATGAACAATGAAGAAGATAATAACCGGCAAGGGAAGTTGAATACCCCCACCAAGGAAGCATAATTGGTGGTGGAACTAAATTTTGATATAATGAAAATAATACAAAGTCTTCAAGAAGACTTGCAGAGTTTCATAGATGATAATCTGAATGAAATAAAGGAACAATAATAAATTAATGAAGCATTGTTGTGAAACATGATGGGAGGAAGTCCGTAGGGAAAACCCACTTATTCCACAAATAGGTTCAAGAAAGAACCTTATCATAAACGAGCCAACAACCCAAGCGAAGAAGGAAAAGAGGAAAATACCCCTAACCCTCAAGAAGGAGATTATCACAATCCTTCTAGTGATGACTCTCTTTCTCCATGTAGAAAGAAACTGAGAAATCATGGCAATATCCAGGGGGAGTTCAGAAAAATAAAATCCCCAACGTATGAAGGAGATATGAACACGGGGGAAAAAGATGAAGAATGGTTGTTGGGTATGAGCAAATATTTCTGAGTTCATAACTACTCTAGTGAAATGAAGGCTCGTCTGGCCATCTATAATTTAAATGGAAAAGAAGATAGATGATGGAGAGACTTGAAGCATATCAAGAAAGATGGGGTAAGATAAATATGCTGGAGTAATTTTTGCAATATTTTTCAAGAAAAATATATGTCAGAAATATTCTTCAATAGAAAAGTGAAAGACTTTCATGAGTTACGCATAGGATCCATGACTATGGATTCTTTTATTAATAGAGTTCTAGATATGTTACATTATGTTCCATACATGAAGGATGAGAAGGTAAATATCCAATGGTTTTTAGGATGTCTTCCTCCGAACTTTTGAGAAAGGATTGAGTTTGACATGCCTAAAATTTGGACACCACATTGCACAAAGCTAGGCATTTCTATGAGCATGGGAAGCTAAAGCAAGAGAACATCAACAGAAACAAAGATAGGTCTAAGAACTTCTCTCACAACTGTGAATAGGGTTTTAACCCACAATCGTACAAAAAATAGAAAAACAATTTTCCATCCAACAAGAACTTCAACAAATCAGGTACAAATCCATCTGTACCAGCTCCAAATGCTAGAATCCAACAGCAAATGGGGGAGCCAATGTTTCCCCGCTGGAAATTAAAGGTTGGAAATGCCAAGGGCCCCATTATGCCTGATATTGTAAGAACAAGACCAATAGGGTCTTACAGAACTTACAAGAAGAGCCAATGGTAGAGGACATAAGGGGAACACCATGGATTTATGCATCCTTGGATGGCTGACACAAAGACCATCAGGCTACCATGGTTTAGATAGAAGGTAAGATCTTGTACACTTCTGTTTCAATACTGATTGACCATGGTGCTTATTGGAGCTATGTATCACCTAAAATTGTTGATGGATGTAAACTAGGAAAAGTTAAACATGATAAAACTTGGTTGGTGCAGTTACCATGGGTACGAAATCGAAAGTTCCAGAAATAGTTCAATATTGTGAGATAAACCTGAATGGTTTTCCTACTAAAGTAAACCTGAACATCCTATCCTTACGATCATATGATATACTTATCGACATGGAATGGTTGGAAACACACCATGTCATGCTCGATTTCTTACACAAGTTAATCTTGTGTATAGATATCCAAGGGAATCAAGTGAATATTAAATACATACCGAAGAAAGTTTTTGTAAGGCAGATATCTTCTTTAGAAGGAAATAAGTGCATTAGGAAAGGCTACAAATTATTTGCAGTAAAAATCCAGGACATAGAGGATGAGCGAGAACATCATATAGAGGAATTTCGAGTTCTTATATAATTCAAGGATGTATTTCTTAAGGAAATGCCAAGTTTACCTCTAAAACGAGACCTGCACTTTTCCATAGAATCTACACCAGGTTCAGTTTAAGTTTCGAAATCCCCTTACTGCATGAGTGAACCAGATTTGGTGGAACTCAAACTACAGTGACAGGAGTTGATTGAGAAAGGATATATCTGACCAAGTGTGCCCCCTTGGAGAGCATCGATACTTTTCGTAAAGAAAAAGAATGGTACAAAGCGGATGTGCATCGATTACTGTTATCTTAAGAAGATGACTATCAAGAACCGCTACCCACTCCCTAGGATCGATGACTTGTTCGATTAAGTAGGAGGAGCCAATATCTTTTCCAAGATTGACCTACGATCCAGATACCATCAGGTATGGATTCACGATGAGGATATTCCCAAAACCACCTTTCGTACAAGGTACGGTCACTACAAGATTGTAGTAATTCTGTTTGGGTTTACCAATGCACCCACCAAATTTATGCGTATGATGAACAATATATTCAGTAAATATTTGGATAAATTTGTTTTGGTATTTATAGGGGACATCCTATTTTACTCTAAGAGTAAGGAGGAAAACGAGTAACACCTTCGTATAGTGCTACAGGTGTTACCAGAACACTAGCTCTATGCCAAGTTTAGTAAATGTGATTTTTATAAACCATAGATACAGTACTTGGGCCACATCATCTTCGAGACATGGATAGTTGTGGACCCAAAAAATATTAAAGCCATAGAAGATTGGCCTACCCCTACTAGTGTCACCAAAATTAGATCATTTTTGGGATTAGATGGATACTATCGGGATTTCATTAAGAACTTCTCGAGAATAGCTTGTCCCATGACTGCTTTGCAAAAGAAGGAAAATAAGTTCTTGTGGACAACCAAGTGCGAGGAAGTTTTCAAAAGCTTAAGAAGCTTTTGATGACCACACTGATACTATGAATTGGGATCCTGATGGGGATTTCGTTGTTTGAATGGATGCAAACAAGGATGGACTTAGAGGAGTCCTCTTGCAGAATGATTACGTGATCTATTAGGAATCACGAAAGTTAAAAGAACATGAGCAGAACTAGCCCGCACATGATCTTGAGTTAGAACCCGTCATCCACGCCTTGAAGATGTGGAGGCACTACCTGATGGGAAGGAAATTATTTCTGAAAATAGACAATATGAGTCTAAAGTATTTATTCAAGAAACCACATTTGAATGCCAAGAAATCTATAAGGTTGGATTTCCTTAGCGAGTATCATTTCGAGATAAAGCATATCAAGGGAAAAGGGAACAATATTATTGATCCTTTGAGCGGACGAGCTCATATGATGTATGAGGTGACTTTAAGTCAAGTCAATTCGTATTTACATGAGAGGATTAGAAAGGCCAACAGATTTGACCCTTTCTTTGTATAAATCCTCAAGAAAGTCCAAGAGGATAGGTTGTTTCAACAACAAAAAGAGTACAAGGTAGATGAAACAGGACTGTTATGGTCCAAAGAGAGATTGTATGTTTCAAAAGGAGGGGACATTCGGTCCATCATCCTCATGGAATTTCGTTAGACACCCTATTCGGGGCATCCGGGATATCCGCTGTTAACAGACACTTTTTCTAGCCTAAGTTAAAGGCTAACATAATGTTGTTTATTGCGAAATGTCAGGAATGTCAGTTGGTTAAAGCTAAGCACCAACATCCTTAGGGATTGCTGCAGCCATTACCCATTCCGTAATGGAAGTGGGAGGTCATTAGTATGGATTTTATCACCGGTATACCTAAGAGTAAGAAACAAAATGATTCTATCTTTGTAGTAATTGACAAATTTTCAAAAGCAGCAGTACATATTGTCGATATCTTCTTGAAGGAGATATTTATTTTGCACGGGATACCCAAGGAAATCATCTCAGATTGAGATACTAAGTTTACCGAAATCTTTTGGAGATATTTATTCTCCGCATTAGAGATGTAGCTGAACTTTAGTACTGCTTACCACGCATAGATAGACGGGAAGACATAAAGGGTAAACCAAATTATTGCTGACATGCTTAGGAATTATGTCATGAACAACCCCACCAAGTGGGAATATTACCTGCATCTCACAGAGTTTGCATATAATAGAAGATACCATACCTTTTCCAAGATGAGTCTATTTGAGGTACTCTATGGACAAAAGTGTAGAACACCGGTTAATTGGGATATCCCAGTGGATCGGCTCATGTTAGGGCCTAACTTGTTAAAGTAATTGGAACAATTGGTTACCAAGGTCCATGTGAACCTTAAAGAAGAACAAGACCTCCATAAATTCTACGTAGATAAGAAAAGAGAAAATAAACACTATCAAATAGGTGACCATGTCTACTTCAAAGTAAAATAAAAATGAAGCTCATTGAGCTTGGATAGGTGTGGTAAGTTGGCACCTAGATTTTGTAGACCCTTTGAGATAATGTCCAAGAGAGGGCCATTGGCATATGAACCAGCACTACCTACTCACATACGGGTCTATAATGTTTTCCATGCGTCATTATTAAAGAAATAGATCTATGATACTACAAATGTGATTGATTGGTCCTTATTACAGGTGGAACTTGAAGGGGAAATTTCCCCCGAACCTCTTCATATATTGGAAAAGAGAGAGATACAACTCAGAAAGTGCACCATAGTCCAGTTGAAAGTGCAATGGAAGCACTTTGAAGCCGACGACGCTACTTGGGATAATGAATCCATGATGAGAAGAGCTTACCCGCCTTCTTTCATGATTTCATTATGAGTCCCTAGAACACTAGGGACGGTGTTGTTCTAAGCGGGGAGGGATGTAATATCCAGAATTTTGGACCTAATAGTTATGGGCATCATCCCCATTGATTGTGATGTTAATTTCATGTTTATTTTGATATACTGGGTCAAATACCCCACTACATATGTACATGATGATTTGTTTGATATATTGGGCATAAGCCAATTGCATATGATATATATACATATATATATATATATATATATATATATATATATATGTTTGCTTGTGTTGGACATGGACCATGAAGCACATGATTGATGAGATGTTTTGTGTTGAGAGAGGGTCTCTCAAGTACATGGGTAATTGATGTTTTGTGTTGAGTGAGAAGCTCAGGAGCACATGAGTAGTTATATTTTTGTTGAGCAAGAAGCTCTAGAGCACGAGTTTTGAGACATTTGTGTTGAGCATGAAGCTTTGGAACACATGAAAATATAAATTTCAAGTGTTGGGCATAAGCCCTAGATCCTTCCAGGTTGAAGTAGAGATTAAGCTCTGGAACATCAAATCTTTGGCCATTGTATCCCTAGGTGTATCCTACAAGTGCATCCTAGCCTTAGTGTTGAGAGAGGAGCTCTAGAATTGCACTAAGTTTTTAACTCCCTATTTTTAGCACTGAGTATGGGTTCTGGATAAGCACTAGGAGTTACTGAAAAGAATTAATTATGTTGAGTGAAAACGACTTGAGCAAAATATTGATCTCATCTAACTTATTTAAAAGTGATTAAACGAAACCTCAAAATTTTGCATCTCATCAAGCACTGAAGAACTACCATGTTATACAAGGGATCCAACATGTTAGTATGTTTATAGTTTCCTAGCCTCATAGACTTAACCACCTACCTGATGTCCTTAATGAATAAATTGTCATAAGTTAGGGATCATAATATATGATATGTTGGGGCTCCAGTGTTAACGACCCTAGAGTTTGGTAACTCCGCGGTTTTGGGGAAATCTTGTAAGCGGAGTTATAGCCCAAAATAGTCTTAGGGGCGTCGGGGTTGAGTCAAAGACCTTTGTTGTAATAAACCCATGGTTTAAGTCCAGGGTTTAGGGTTTGGGATACCCATGGTTTTGTAATAGTGTGCTGTATAAATATGCACTTGTGTAAAGAAGTGAGGTTAGGTTTTTGAATGTAAGAAAGTTAAGGCGAAGCTAAGGCTATTTTGTAAGTGAAGGATAAGTCCAAGCTGAGTGCGTGGATGACCTCTGCAGCTGTGTGCACAGAGGGTTTTGTAAGTGATAAGGAAATCTGTAGCTGAGTGCACAGAGGCCTGCTGCTATGTGTGCGGCTTTGAGGACTGAAGAGATCTGTAGCTGAGTGCGCAGATTAGAACTGTGATTTTGTAGAAAATTTGAATAAAACACAGTTCTGTGTACGTAACCCCTACACTGGGGGTGAACCACGTTATATTTGGTGTTGTGGTTCTTGTGTGATTTCTGTTATGTTATTTTATGCATTGATAAGTATAGATATATCTAATAAGTAAGATCGCTACTTAATAAATAGCTTCGCAGTGCATTCCCAGTAAGGGTTAAGCAAGTCACAGTGTTATTTAACTGTGAAGATATATACATAAATATATGTGAATGATTAAGCTCTGTGTTAATTGATTATAAATTGATAAAAGCTAAAGGTATAGTAATCTCCCTCTCCTGCTTGCAGAAACCTGATTCTGTGGCATCCCATAGTTGTTTCGGGTGAGACTGCAACCTGCTCGCAGGTTGTTGCTGAAAGGGCCAACACTGTGGGTCTTTTGTTGGTACGAACTTAAAGGTATAAAACTCAGGTCTGCCCTATAGCCCAACAAAGTGGTTCCGTTTCCGGTTGAACTCAGTATCTGCGCAAGATGGGTTTACGTCGTACCTCGAGGGCTATGTTCTGGAGACCCTCTGTGAAAGAAATCAGTGATTGGCTGGATGAGACTTATCTAAAATTTGCTGAGCAAGAGAACAAAGATCCGCTTCATAGCGCAAGCGAATTTTTACAGAGGTATGTTTTTTGTGATATTTATGAAATTTTCTTTGGTAGTATCCACATAGAGTTGCACCAGTGGGTATCCAGGTTGGCTGAACAAAGGATGAACTTCCATGGAGGTCAGTTTCCTGCTTGGACCCCCACAAGAATCAACTTGTTGAAAAGAGTAAACAACGGGATCTCTCACGCTGTTGATTTCTGGACGACGTGAACCCTTAAGGCATTCGTGACGGAGTTCGCCATTGACACGAGTACTTCCTTTAGTGAAGCATAGTGACAGTTCTTCAAAGGACCAAGGGGTAAGTTTTTAAATTCATTTAGTTTGAGGATTAAGATGCTATTAGCTGAAAAAGGAATATTGCTTATTGAATCAGATTGTTAGATTCTGTATTACTAACCTATGTTTGCAAGTGAAAACACCTTCGACAAGAAAAGTGGTTTGTTGCGAAGTGGAAAAAGGTATAAGAGAAATTTTGAGTCATCTACCCTAGGTCAGGATACCAAGTCTAACCCTTTCAGTCTAGCAGCCTCAGAGCCTGAAGAAACCCCTTCTGTTGGAAACCCCTCGGTAACCCCGCAACGCCGATATGTTATCCCTGAGAATCCGTCGCAGACTAAAAGTAACCCTAGTACCAGTACTCATGTCGCAGGCCAGTATACCCCAGTAAGTTCCCCCCCTCCTACTTCCCGTCCCCCTCCAACCCCGCCTAGATCTACTATGGCCCACATGACTGATGATATTAAGCTCCCTGTTTTCAAAGGAACTGGATGAGAGGATCCAGAACAGTTCTGGTTTTTATGTGAGGCGGTGTGGACTGCTAAGAACATTACAGACCCATTTGTAAGAACCGCGTAGCTCATTACTTCTTTCAGGGACCGGGATTTGACCTGGTTCATGAAATTCTCTAGTACTTAAAATCATGCCCTAGATGATATCAAAGCAGCAATAATCAAAGATTTTAAGAAGCCCAAATCAGAGTCACAGTGTATCACTGAATTAAAGGAGATTCAACAGAAGCAAGGTGAATTAGTGTGGGACTTTGATCAGAGGTTCAAAGTTCTACTTGACCAAGTCAGTTTCATAATTGGACCGGCGCAGCATAAGGAATGGTTTATTGCCACATTGCTACCACATCTCAGAACTCCACTCATGCAGCAGAAGGTTGCTGACCAGCAGGAAGCTCTGGAAATCACGATGAAACTTGAGACTGCACCTGTTAGAGATAATCCTGGTATTGTTCAAATCCAAGCGTAGTTGGCAGCCATGGCCCTGGAGCTCCGCAACATGAAGACAGGAAAACCTGGCCGTGAAGAGGTTTGGTGTACGCAATGTTGGACTGAAGGTCATGACAAGGATCAGTGTCCTCTGGTAAGAAATTACCTGACTACGGGTGCGCCAAACCCATTTTCACTGCAAGTTCTATATTGCGAGCTCTACAGAATAACAGGTCAGCATCGACCTGAGGACTGCCATCTGCTACAAAGGTATGTACAAGGATCTCAGAACCCCTATTGTAGATTCTATAAGTCTGTAGGACATAATGAAGCTGAGTGTCGCACCTATGACGCCTATCGGATACAAAATGAATCACAGAGCAATGATGGTTATGGTTACCGCGGTGGTGCATCCAGTAGAGGTGCTTTTGGAGGATGTGGTCGTGGTGGTATGGCAGGAAGAGGCAGAGGCCAGGTTGTGTGCTACAACTGTAACCAAGCCGGGCATCTCGCCCGCGACTATCAGAACCCAACTATGACATGTCGCTATTGCCGAGCAATAGATCATGTGATCAAACAGTGCCCGCAACTGATAGCTAAGATTCACGCCAGAAACAGTATTCCTACCTAGAATATCCAGATGATCTCTATCGAGCCACGACCTGTCATAGCTATTAATGTTGTTACACGGAGTGGAGCTACGACGCACATACGGAATACGAAGAAACGGCTTGGTGAGCCTTGAGTTCGTAAAGCCCCTGAGAAATTCCCAGCATTTGATATCGAAAGAGAAAAAGAGACATTCATGGAAGCCAAGAAAGATTTTGCTGACCCTAGTACACCATTTGCACCTGCACAACCCCCTCAGCCACCGATGCAGCCGCAAGAAGATTCGATGGACAAAGTAAGTACACTGTCCTCCTTTTTACAGAGTTTCCTGAAACTCTTAAGAAATCAGAATGCTTTAAATGAGCTGTAGAAAGTCATTGCTTCCTGCGAACCTCAACAAAGCTGTGGTCGGGACAAAACTGTTAATAGAGTCAGAAGGACTGGCAGGGAAATGAGATTGAATGCTCAAGTAGGAGAATATGATATGACTGATGTCATTTTGGATCTAGGATCAGAAGTCAATGTTCTAACCAAGCAAACCTAGGAGCAAATGGGGAAACTTGCCCTTGCCTGGTCTCCTATACAGTTGAAGTTAGCCAATCAGCAAAGGATTGTGCCCCTAGGGAGATTCCTTAGTGTCCCAATCGATATTGATGGGGTCAGCACTTTAGCCGACTTCAAAGTTATTGAGATCATTGATGACAGTAACCCCTACCCAGCCCTGTTAGGAATTGAATGGGTAATGGAAAATGCCGCAGTCATTAACCTTAAGAAGAGACAAATGACCTTCGAAGGGAAAGATTTTAGAGTCATCATACCCCTGGACCCCTCACAAGGAGAAAGGTACACAGAACCACTACGAGACGAAGATTAGGATGACCTGCAGCACATCTATAACATTACAGCTAAGGAAGAAGATTATGTCGATCCTACTACCGAAGGTATTTTGGATTGGTAGTGTGACAGTTCCTATATGACAGACTCCGATGATGGGTTAGAGAACTGGTAGAATAGACTCCATGAGCTGCATGGACATAGATGCGCCAGAATTACCAAGTCTCTCAGATGGCTTGGTACTCAGGAAAATGCCCTCCCTATTTTCGATGGGTTGTCAGATCCAGAGCAGTTTATTGGACAATTTTCAGAACAGGTACCAAACTCACAAAGACTAGAGACCCTGGATTCAGTATTCAGGGCCACAGTAGCCAGATAGTGGAACAACCATAAGAAAAATATTCCTAATTGGGAAAATTGTTAGAAGCTCCTTCGCCTGAGATTCAGGGACCAGCCCCAGGAGCTGCAAAGCAAGTTTGATGGAAAGTCTAGCTCCCAGGAACATTTGGAAAAACGCTACGAGGCGTGGAAGTATGTACCTTAGGAAGAATGGGTACATAGATTTGTGCATACTCTGGAGCCAATAGCAAGGAACTGGTACGCAGAGGCTAAGCTTCACTGGGATACTATAAGTTAGGATTGTCTTGTTGATAGTTTTGTACTTACCTTTTCCACTAATGTAGTTTGTCCAACTTTATATGTAGCTATCAGGTTGATCCACACTAAGGTATTTGATGATCAAGAGGTATAAGAATACCGACCTGACTGGAAGAAACAAGAAGCTCATGCCGTAGAATGTTATAACCTCACAATTGACGAGGATGAGGATCCGTGCAATATTGATATTCCTGAGTCAGAAGGACACTGTGAAGTACAAGGCCCAACAGTCAAAGCAGTGGAAGTGACTCAGCCCCTGAAGACGTGGACCGTCAACATTGGATCAGAAGACCAGCCTAAGTATGCTACCATTAGAGATTATTGGGATGATGAGATGGTAAGCAAAGTGACCCAACTTCTCCATGAATATCCGGACCTGTTCCTGATGAAGTTCTCAAAGTTGAAAGGTATCCTGGGGGATATCGGTGTGATAAAAATCCCACTGAAACCTGATGCAAAGCCTATGAAACAACGTCCTTATAGGTTGAACACTAAGTATAAGGGAAAAGTTCGGCTGGAGCTGGATAAGATGCGCACTGCAAGAATTATTGAACCTGTGGAAGAATCTGAGTGGGTAAGTCCTATGGTGGTGCAAGAGAAGAAGACTAAAGGTGAGATCCGAATCTGTGTTGATCTACAAAAGTTGAATGATGCTTGTTTAGATGATCCCTTCCCCACCCCTTTTAGGGACGAAGTGCTCGACAATGTCGAGGGTCAAGAGGTGTACTCTTTTACTGATGGATTTTCAGGTTACCATCATATTAGAATTGCTCCAGAAGATCGACATAAGACAACTTTTGCTACAGAAATGGGGTCCTTTCAGTATACAGTTATGTCGTTTGGGTTGAAGAATTCCCCTGCTATGTTTTCTAGGGTAGTCATCTCCGCATTTAAATAATTTATACATAAATTCCTTGAAGTATATTTTGATGATTGGACTATGTTTGGGCTAGTAAAAGATCATATAACTAGTTTAAGACTTATGTTGGATAAGTGTAGATAGCACCAGATCTCCTTGAAATTGAAAAAGTGCATCTTGTGTGCACCATTTGGGATTTTGCTTGGACACATTGTATGTAAGAAAGGATTGATGATGGATCCTGCGAAGATAGCTATTATTGTGAACCTGCCACCTTCGAAGTCTGTTAAACAACTTCGCACTACCCTTGGTCACACTGGCTATTACAAAAAATTCATCTGAAACTATGCCCAGATCACCGCCCCGATGGAAAGGCAGCTGAAGAAAGATATTAAGTTCAAGTGGACACCTAAGTGCCAAGAAAGCTTAGATGTGCTAAAAGAAAAAATGGTCACCGCCCCTATCTTAGTATTCCCTAACTGGAATAAGGAGTTCCATGTACATGTTGATGCATCCTTCATTGCTTTGGGTACTGTCTTGGCTCAATCTGGTGAAGGTAATATCGATCACCCTATTGCTTTTGCAAGCAGAAAATTGTCCATAGTAGAGAAAAATTATATTACAACAGAACGCGAAGGTCTTGCTATGGTGTATGCACTACAGAAGTTTCGACATTATCTGCTAGGATCTCACTTTAAAATGTTTACTGACCACTCTGCTTTGAAGTATTTGGTTAACAAGCCTATACTAGGTGGAGGATATGCAGATGGCTAATTCTATTTCAGGAGTATGATTTTGAGATCATAGTTAAGCCTGCAAGACTTAAACTAGGACCTGACGACTTGTCGAGGCTTGAGTCAGGAGAAGAACCTACCAGTTTGGACGAAAGTCTTCCTGATGCCCAGTTGTTTTCTATCCATATCATTGATGAGTAATTTCAGGATATTGTTCAGTATTTGTCTATAGGTTTTCCACCCGCTGAGATGACCACACAGCAGAAGAAGCAGTTGGTGGTTCGCACAGCGGATTTCACCTTAATAGCAGGACAGCTGTATAAAATGGGACCAAATGAAATACTGCGCAGATGTGTCTTGGAGCATGAGAAGCCACTGATTTTGGCTGAGGCACACTCTAGCCCCGCAGGAGGTCATTATGCAGGAAAAGCCACGACACAGAAGATTTTGACAGCTGGATTGTGGTGGCCTACGATTCACAAGGATGCAAGAGAATATTTCCACAGCTGCGACATCTGTCAAAGAATAGGAAAACCATCCAGGAGGGACGAGATGCCTCTAGTCCTGCAGGTAACTTTACAATCATTTGACAAATGGGCAATTGATTTTGTTGGCCCTATCAATCCCCCTGCGAAGAAGTTAGGAGCACGATACATTATTACAGCGACTGATTACCTTACCCGCTGGGCCGAAGCTCAACCAATCAAGACTTGTAGCATTGTTGTAGCTGCGAAGTTCATCTTCGACAACATCTTGTCCATATTTGGGTGTCCTAGAATTCTTATGAGTGATCAAGGATCACATTTTCTCAACAAGACTATTGAAGTATTTACTGAAGAATTCCAGGTTTATCACCAGAAAAGTACTGCCTATCATCCACAATCAAATGGAACTGTCGAAGCTTTTAACAAGATCCTTGAACATGCTTTGACGAAGGTTTGTAATGTTAACAGAAATGACTGGGATCTTAGAATTCCAGCAGTCCTTTGGGCATATAGAACTACCTGCAAGAAATTGACAGGACATACACCTTTTAGGTTGGTTTATGGGCAAGAAGTAGTCATGCCCATGGAGTATATTGTTCCTAGACTCATAATATCTACTTTTACAGAGATGGATGACCCAGCTAGAGTGACAGCAAGGCTGGCAAAGATACTAGAACTGGAAGAGGACAAATTTATTGCAGGGTTCCAACAGCAAGTGCAGAAGGCCCAAGAAAAAGCATGGCATGATAGACACATCAAGAAGAAGTAGTTCCAGCAGGGTGATCTTGTGCTCTTATATGACAGCAAATTCATGAAATTCCCAGGCAAGTTCAAGACACATTGGAAGGGACCGTACATAGTACAGAAAGTTACTAAGGGTGGCGCAGTTCAGCTAGCTAAGTTGAATGGAGAAATTTTCCCTTCGATGGTAAATGGAAGTCGTCTGAAGAAGTATAGGGATAGGCCGGGACCTCCTAGTCAGAAGTAGCCCCTAGAAGGACAGTTTAACTCCCAAGAACAGTTGAAACTTGGGTACCACATGGGGTAGTAAGTATTGAGGGTTAATATTGTGTCGCAGTTGTGAGTAATTGTTATATCGAAGGTCCAAGGTCTGTCGCAGCCTAAAATGTGATGGATGGGACAAAATGGATTTGGCAGCGCCGACACGAGAATTGCTCTCCATACCTGTAATAATGAGATTTTCGAGGAAAATCTGGCGCCATTTGGACAAGATTTCCAGCATTCCATCAGATTTGGTGTCATTAATGCACCATGATGACAGATTCTGCTACGGGATTCTATAAAACACTGCATCAGCCTGCGACTCCTGCATTAAGCACTTCTTTGAGTTGTTCAGTTGGAACCATGTCAAACAATTGTGAAGTCCAGAAGTTAGTACGAGAGTTCAAAGAGAGAGGGTTGCAGAACCTTCTACACAATTCACCAGTACAGTCCTATCTGGCTAAGGTACAAAGGAAGGAAGAAGTTTGCTCTAAACTAGACGAAGGTAGGCAGAAGTTCACTCTAACATGGAGCGACGAAGGGCACAAGGCCTCATAACAATACTCTGGAGAATCCCACCATGTATCCTCCTGCTTTGACAGAACCAAGGCGGTTGTTTGGCTTATGCAGCTTGACATGAAATTCTGGGGACCCTTAGTTGTGGATGGTCAAGCGATCGGCAAACAGAGTGAAGGGTGGGGTTGCAGATGGATCCAGAAGATCTTCCTCAGCATAAATAGCACGAAGGAAGGAAGCAAGTAGCCGATAGCAGCAGGAGGGGCGTTCGCAAGCAGTGCACTATGTCTTCACTGACAACTTCTATCACCAGCCCAGTAGATGAGTGTTCCGGGATGGGACACTGGTGAGTCTTAGGGGCCTGTTGGGGCTCCAGTGTTAATGACCCTAGAGTTTGGTAACTCCACGGTTTTGGGGAAAGCTTGTAAGTGGAGTTACAGCCCAAAATAGTCTTAGGGGTGTCGGGGTTGAGTCAAAGACCTATGTTGTAATAAACCCATGGTTTAACTCCAGGGTTTAGGGTTTGGGATACCCATGGTTTAAGACCATGGTTTTGTAATAGTCCGCTATATAAATATGCACTTGGTTAAATAAGTGAGGTTACGTTTTTGAATGTAAGAAAGTTAAGGTTATTAAGTGAAGGATAAGTCCCAGCTGAGTGCGTGGACAACCTCTGCAGCTGTGTGTGCAGAGGGTTTTGTAAGTGATAAGGAAATCTGCAGCTGAGTGCATAGAGGCCTGCTGTTGTGTGCGCGGCTTTGAGGGCTGAAGAGATCTGCAGCTGAGTGCCCAGATCAGAACTATGATTTTGTAGAAAAGTTGAATAAAACACAGTTCTGTGGATGTAACCCCTACACTGGGTGTGAACCACATTGTATCTGGTGTTGTGGTTCATGTGTGATTTTTGTTATGTTCTTTTATGCATTGATAAGTATAGATATATCTGATTAGTAAGATCGCTGCTTAATAAATAGCTTCGCTGTGCATTCCTAGTAAGGGTTAAGCAAGTCACGGTGTTATTTAACTGCGAAGATATATACATAAATATATGTGAACGATTAAGCTCTGTGTTAATTGATTATAAATTGATAAAAGCTAAAGGTACAGTAATATCCCTCTCCTGCTTGCAGAAACCTGATTTTGCGGCATCCCATAGTTGTTTTGGGTGAGACTGCAACCTGCGCGTAGGTTGTTGCTGAAAGGGCCAACACTGTGGGTCTTTTGTTGGTGCGAAGTTAAAGGTATAAAACCCGGGTCTGCCCTATAGCCCAATATGATACCTAGAGACAAATGTTAACAAATAATATATATATTTTATATATTTTATACATGCTATGTCTAAAGAGTAAGCATAATAATAACATTAATAATGTAAGAAAGAAGTAAAATCTCCATCTATTTAATATTATTACTAAAAGAAAATTAAATATTATAATACCTACAAAACTTCAATTAGGAATTAGTGAAAAGTTTCTAAGTTAAATATTAGAAGTACTTAAATTAAATAAGAGGGTTAAATCAAGAAATTGAATGATTCTTGATTTAAATGCACCCTTGACAGAAAAGTCTGTCTATAAAGTCCCAAGCCAAAGAGAGGCTTGGGGATCTCTTCCATATTTTTGGAATCGTTATTTCTCCTGATTATTCTCAAGAGAATTCTTGGAGAACATTTTCCTAAGAGGAAAAAAGAGAATGGATTCAGACCTAATATCCTAGTTAGGGAAGCCTTACCTTAGGAACTCTAAGCTACTTGCATGTTTGCACCAGCTCGGAGGGATCTAGACTAAAACAGCGAACGGTTTTGGGTCATGTTTGGGTGGAAAGTGGTAGTTCCCAAGTGATTCAGTCATCTATATAGAGATCGGATCTATCTGTGATTTGTTAATGATGGGTTATTGAGTGTTCAGGTTTTCATCTTTTGGAATATCTTCGCCTTTCAAGAATGAGGTTTTTGATTTCCTGTTCCATTATCTAGTATAATTTTTGGTTAGAATATTCAAGTGTTTATGATTATATTTCTTACCCTATGTTTGCAATTATTTTCCTGTTAAAATATTTAAGGGTTTACATTTGATTTATAAACCCTATGTCTTTCCAGAATGTTTAAGAATTTTTGTTTTTAAGTCTAAGCCCTATATCTGTAAATTAATTCCCATGTAAGAATTATTTAGGGCTATTTTATTCTATACTTAGTTACGCATTTATTTCATACCTTAAACCTTGTTTTTTCATAAGACCTAGAAATTACTCTATAAATAGTCTATATGTATTTTTTTTACCTATGAACTCTACTGGAAGATTTCATATTGCCAGCAAAACTATAGTTAGGAGTAAAAGACTGATTAAGTTTAAGCTATAAATAGAATATAATTATAAAATACAATTAATTAAAGTATTGTAATCCATAACCTAAGAAACATATCATTTCCATTATTACGTATAGATGGAATTAAAATAAAAAATTAAATGCCAAACATTCAAGCCATCCATACCTCTAATGGTATGAAGCTTTAACCTAGATAAACAACACCATAATCACATTATTCTATACTTAAGAATAATCATCAAACCATAGTAACAAAACTAAAATAAAAACCATTGAAGACCTATCAAGGTCTGTATATATTATTTATCAATAACCAACAATAAACGTTATTATTTTTCCCCATTCACTAAATAAATCCATAAATCAATTTCACTGACAAAGTAACGATACCATCTAATGGTTTGAAGTTTATGTTTTAAATAAACAAGAATCAACATACCTTTGTTACATTCATAATAAAATAAACCATATTGTTATATAGGAAACTAACTAAAAAAAATTCGAATTAACCAATAGATCATAGGATCAATTCCTATAGGCAGGAGTGCCAAACCAACCCACATAGTGATAAACATTTTATAATCATCGCAACCCAAGATCAAATCCTGTGGAGTCCACTTGGTTACAAAATCACCATATCGAATCCTGTAGGATTTTTCATTTTTCCTAATAAACATTGTAGCGTTTAACTACCAAACAGACCATGCTATATAAATGCACAAGACGTAATTAAATTCACCCAATCTCTACACATGGGTCAAAAAACCAAATAATTTCTACACAGAAATCATTTTCATAGCCATCGGCCCTTTACATAACAGAGCATCCCTAAATAAAAAACCATGTTAACGCTATGAAAATAGCATCGATACATTATCAAGGGTTATACCCACAATCTCGTCCATTACCATTTAAAATACACAACATAACCATAAACAATGAATCAACCATGAAAAAATTAAGTCATTGCACCATCACAGCTCTAACGGTGGGAATGCCAATGCCACATATGGCATGGATCACAAATCCAAACAACATTGTCAACATTTCCACATAATAACTTACAACAAGAATCGTGAATACTCAATGAATCTAACTAATGCCACGGAACAAGAATCATACCCACAAAATCAAATAGTATGCCAATGTTGTATAAACATAACCATTAAAACAAAATAATGTTTCCACATTCTTATAATCCTGACCTTGCACCATTGCAAGAAATGGTGCAGTCACCGTCTCCAAACATAAACAAAATCACAATTCGTAGAGCCTGGGAATGTTCACCAGGGCAATATTTCTACAAAGATCCCATGAACAAAAGCTAGGATACATCAAGTACTGACCTGAAGGCACTAAACACCACCACAGGCCCCAAGTCCTTTAGGCATCTCTGATTATCTAATTTTTAATTACAGATAGTCTCTTTCTCCAAACACGGCCATTAAAACCATTTCCAAACATTAAAACCCATGAGGAGTTTTAAACCCTGTCACAGCAACTACATGAGAGAGGGACAAGTTTTAAACTTGTTCAATAGGGAGTACCTATAATGGGTATGGTATTACCCTCAGAGCGACCCACGACCTATGCTTTCTTCAAACCCGAAACCCTGCAACACAAATGAAATCCACGATAAGTAGTATGATTTCAACCCAAACTGAACAAACAAAACAATGCTTTCAAACTAGAGTAGATACATACCTTCCACACAGTCAACCTTCCAAGCTTCGCTCCAACACAACACAGAGGTAGTGCTCACGTAGACATGCTGCAAATGACCAAACCAACATAAGATCCCAATCCCTAAGCTTGATGTGCATTAATGTCGCCACCCTGGCCACCATTAACATAATTCGACTTCCATAATGTATAGTTCATGCAATTATTTAAACCAATTCCAAATAACATGCAACACATATCTTATTGTTTGGGCATCGAATACATAGGACTAAGCCATAGTCCATGGCATATGAAATATGCCATGGCAAGGCTATTATAAGGTTTAAATTATTACACCAAGACCATATTACGGCATAAACTAAGCTTTCCAATTGTTAAACTACCATATAAAATGTGAACCATGTAAATAATATATCCAGTGGTAATTACAACCATGTCATCAATTCCGTAAACACAATAATGGTAACTCATACAGCATAGGTTAGTAAAACACGCATCCTTGTATAAATATCAACTAACAACAGTTCTTGTAACCACTAGGATAGGACTGTAAGTCCCTCGTTGCCCAAGCTGAGCGTTAGTGGCAAGCAGACAGTATGTCTTGTTTAGCTTCTCTAAGCAGTTTCCATCGTCAAGTGCACCTACACCCGACAAGGGAATAAATTCCTTAGTTTGAAAGAACTAAATAAGCCCTAAGGTGACAAGTAGAAAACATTTACCTCTCAAGTGTTTACAAGGGAAACAAGTCCCGCCACTCCACCCCTTTTTCAATAACAAGTTAAGTCATAATTATTTATACAACAATAATTAAACATTATAACCAATGAGTACGTAATCAAAATAAGTAGCATACATGTAAATGTGTAACCATAGATCAATATAGTAATCCACATCATGACAACATAAGCATTACATTAATAACCACATCTGAAAAATTTGAAAGAAGGACATACGAACAACTTACGACATTACAACATGGTAAACAAAGTATGACACATTCAGCAAAGTTAAATAATGTATAGCTCAGGAAGTAAATGACTAGCCTAATAATTTTAATATTTTTTTCAAATTTTGTGGACATTACATGTCAAACAGCCTTCTACAGCTGCTCATTCCTCCTAGTGGGTTAGTGAACACTCTTTCAACAGTCTCCTTCAGATAGGTGTCTCTTCTATTTAATAATTAAAATAAATAAATATTCAATTATAGTCATCCTTGACTGACTTGGTCATAAAAACCTTACATAATGTTTCATAAAATAAATAAAATATTTATTTTTCAGTTCTAGGTGGGTTACACATTAGTGGATTCAATGATTGAAAAGTGTTAGAAACCCCACATCTAGGGAGGTTGAGTTCTGGGTTGACAATGTTTTGAAAGGATATATCACTGATTTTTTTTTCGACATGAAAAAATCATACAGTGAGGCGTAAATAATTTTTTTCCAAGGACCTAGGGGTCATTATTTGAAGTATTTAAAGTTTTGTATTAGGATTGGTGCATAAATACCTAGGATATATCACAAGAGAAGTTTGAGAAAAATGGAGCAGAGTACGCTGATATGTTTCATGGTGATAGTGAAACTGAAATAGAAGGTGGACGTGTAAGAAGTGGAAGAATATTTTGGTCGGGGAAGAGGAGAAGGACTATGAGCACAAGGGGAAGTTCCAACATGACCATAACAAAAGAATACAATTCTTCATCACACTTTGATGGAGGTTCTTGTGATGAGGAATATGAATACTATGCTATACCTGAAAAAGAAGAAGAAGAAGCTCCAGATCTAGGGTGTGAGTAAGCCATACGAAATACCCCACCTACATCACTTGAGGTAAGATATAGAAACTGATATCCCATTGGGATTTTTAATCAAAGTAACAATAGTTGTGGGAATAGAGGACAAGGGATTCTCACAAGGAAAGCAGTGCCTACAACGAATATAATGGCAAAGATCGATATTAAGTTACCAATATTTAATGGAAATGGGTTAGAATATCCAGATCAATAATGGTTTCTATGTGACTCTTTGTGGATGATGCGACAGGTCGACGATGAAGGCATCAAGAAGTCTCAAATGATCACAAATCTTATGGTTCGAGCACTGGATTCATACAAAAAATTATCTATGGTTTCGACATGAATCCCGCATAAAAAATTGGATAAAATCCAAGAAAGACTAATAGATGAATTCAGGAAGCCCAAATATGAGTCATAGTGCATTACACAGATTAAAGGAATTAAGCAATTTCCCGTGGAATTTGTTTGATATTTTGACCAAGGATTTAAGATGTTGATAAATTAAAGTAAGTTTCCATATTTCAGATGTTCATTACAAAAAATGGTTTACTACGACATTATTTCAGTACATTTGGATCCCCTGATGCAGCAAAATATTTTTTCATGGAACAAGGCTCTCGAAATGGGTATGAAATTGTAATCCTCACATGTTGGAGAGACTAGTGTCAAAATGATGCAAATCCAGTCACAACTAGACAGCCTTACACTTCAGATTCAAGATATTAAGAGAGGGAAGGAAGTACAAGAAGAGATCAGGTGTATCATATGGAGAACAAAGGGACACCACAAACACAACTTCCTGTCATAGATGAATAATGTCACATTGGGAGGACCAAGCCCCATAAAAACACAAGGGATTACTTGGTGTAGAATATTCTGGAATAGAGGCCATCGATCATAAGAGTGTTTGTACTTGCATAATATGGTATGTGCGTCATCTAGTTTATACTGCAAGTTTTATCGACCAGTAACCCATGATGAGAAAGACGGCATGGAATATCAGCTGTTGCAGGAGAAAACAATTGATACTTATTTAATGAAGAATGATGAACAATTGCAGGTTGGGCGGCCTCTGGTTCAATATATGTTGGAAGGCGATTTTGATGGAGATAAGTTGTGCAACACCAAGGGTGATATGCAAGGAGAAATATGATGTGCAAGGAAAAAGATGGTGTGCGAGTGAAAGTAAAAAAAGAGTGCGATTGGTCATAATATTGTAGCAATTGGTCATTATTTTGTAGTTTTAGGTGCAAGTAGTTAGGAAGTTGATATAAGTAGACTATTTTGTAAAAGGTGCAAGCCTATAATTAGAGATAGGATTGTGATGTTGAAAAAACTTATAGGATACCTTAGACCATATCTGTATTTGGAGAATTTGAATCTTATGTTGAATTGTGCTCTACAGAAGTCTGTTGTTTGTTTTGTCACCACTGTGGAAATGTTTTGAGAAACTGTTTTGATGCGTAAGTAATATGCCATGACAACGTTTTGATGGAAACATTGTGTTTTATCTCTTTCTTCTTTCCTATTTTCCCTGTGATGTCATGTGAATGGAGTGATACCGTATTATGATGATTCTTTCTTAATGATGCGATGTTTTTATGTTTTAAATAATGTTATCGTGGTCAACCTTTTTATAAGAAATTATCTCGCTACGATCTGAATGTGTTAATGCGAACTGATGATTGATGGTATGGATCTACGATAATAATTCATTGTTTGGGTATATGAAGTAATGATACGATAGATAGATAGTAGATGCATAAACCCTCCTTATTACTACATAAACATGGTTTCGATAGTTCTACCTTAAACATCGTGGGTAAGACCTCATCTACTCCGTAGGTGTTGCTAGATAGGGAAAAACCTTTCTAGGTCAGTGCTTAGATAGATCGCTAAGTTGAGGGTGTCACCAATGAGTGAACCCATGTTGATGGATCTATGTCAACAAATGGTTCTATTGTCAGTACTGTAGTGCGAGGAGAAGGAGGACATGTTGTGGCATTCGACATGAATGAAGATTCAAGATTAGTTTGAGCAGAAGGCTAGAGAAATGGCAGCAAAAGAGAATTGGAACCTTGGATTAACAAGAGAAGACTGGCTAGGAAGGCGTCTATATTCCTATATCCATGAGTGCTTATTCTTTGAGTTTTTAATCATATTGTATGAGTGGTTGGCACAATTAACCTATCAGAAGACAAATTTTCAAGGAGGCAAACCCACTTGCTAGACCTTAGAATTGATCCAACAACTGTAAGAGGTAGATAAAAGAACATCAAAGGCTATCAATGTGTGGCCTGAAAACATCTTGGAAGGCTACATCACCGAGTTCGTAGTCTACATGGTCAAGTATTCTAGCGACATGAAAATGGATTTCTTCAAAGGACCAAGAGGTAGGTTTCTATTATCTTTGAAACTTTCAAGTAAGATGCTCATCTGTGTAAAACGCATATTGAAGATGAACTTCGACGAGTATATCCCTAGTGTGTAGAGGATGAAGGTACTATGGGGATGAGGGGTGAAAGGAATGATACAGGCTATATGGGTGGGAGTTACGATGAGACTGTGAGGGAAGCCTAGGAAGGACATGGTATTATGCGAAGTAGAGCAAGGTTTCGATAATAGAAGAGGCATGCAACTGAGGAAAGTCCTTCTGTGATTGAAACAAGAGGCTAGAAGAGAACGTCACAAGGGATGAAGTGACCCTACAATGATGAAGGAGAAGACTAGGCTACACTCGAGCCCAAAGAAATACTGACCCCATGCAACAACGTACCCACACCTTCGTGCATTGTGCCACACTCAAGAAGAAATACTAGCTTGACACCAAATTGTCTGACGTGTGATCAACACTCTAATAGTAGCGGATCAAAAAACGTAGGAAGAAGGCCCAGGATGGTGGGCGATGATGTAAAGTTACCTCTATTTCATGGGAACGGGACCGAGGATCCTGAACAATATGGGTTTCTACACGAAGTAGTTTGGAATATAAAGCAGGCTTAGGATGATGATGTTAAGAAAGGTTAGTTGGCGACAAATTTTTAAGGTCCTACACTGGACTCATACATGAAGTGTGTACATGTTCCCGCAAGGACTCCAACAACTACTTTAGTAGAGATCATAAATGGATTGATCGAAGAGTTTAGAAATCCTAAGTGTGAGGCACAATATATCACAGAGCCAAAGGAGATTAAGCAATATCCAAATGAATATGTCTAGGATTTTGATCAGTGATTCAAGACGCTGATGGAAAAAGTCAGTTTTGGAATGAGTGATGTACAACATAAGGAGTGGTTCATTGCAGCATTAGTACCACATATTAAGATGGCCTTGATGCAGCAAAATATTGTGACACAAAGTGAGGATCTGGAGATCATGATGAAACTAGAAGCTTCACCTATTGGCGAAACTGGAGTTGGTATGAATCAGATTCAATCACAACTGGCAAAGCTTATGATCCAATTGTAAGATATCAAGAAGGGAAGGGAGCATCATGAGGAAATATGGTGTAATCGATGTCAAGTAGAGGGATATCATAAGGATCAATGCCCAGATTTTTGATATTATCCATAACATTCTACCCTCTTCTACAATTTATCCTAAATAAGAAAAAGGTAGAGAGAGATAGACAAACATGAGAGAGAAAAAGAGAATCTTATGGTAATTTTGGGATAAATTTTGATATCTGATTTGGATTGGGGCACTCTAGGTACCATTGGAAGGTTTTCATCGAGGACTACATTCATGTTTTGATCTTTACAATATTCCTCATGGTTTGGCTGTGGTGTTCTTTACAAGATCATATTTAAAAAAATGTATGCCCCAACCAAACCGTGAGGAATATTTCAAATCTAAAAAAGAAATAGGTGTATCCATCGACAATAAATTTCTAATGGTAATAAGAGAGCCCCAATCCGACTTTAGGATCAAAAGTTATCTCAAAACTACCATAATATTCTGTTTTTCTCTCTCATTTTTGCCTATCTCTCTCTATATTTTTCTTATTTAGGATACATTTTGGGCTTGGTGATTCCTTATGTATTCTCTTGGGAGATATGAATCCACTAAGTCATGGTAGAATTCCATGGTGTTGCATATGTCAAGTTCACGGACATCGACACGAAGATTGTGTGTTTATGCATAAGATGGTATCAAAGCCTACAAATTTGTATTGCACATTTTGTCGATTTGTTGGGCATGAAGAAAAGGACGGTCAAGCATACGATTTACTCCAGGATAGAATGATGGATGCATATTAAGTGAATGGATAAAACCATCGACCAGCAGAGAGACCACCACCATAGCAGCCACCATAGGTGGTACAACCATAGCTACAGCCGCAGTTTGTACCACAGACGCAACCACAACTACAGTTTGTGCCACAACCGTAGTTTTCTCCACTGCATCCGTAGTACAACTAGATGCAATATACTATGAAACATCCACATTATACTCAAGCACAATATGCGCAACCATATTAGAATCCCCACTGTAATAGAATTTCAATCAATCACAGTATCAAGAGCATGGAGCCTTTCACGGAGGAATTCGAGGATGATGAGGTGGAGGTTTTGGTTAACGAGGAGGATGAGGTCCCAAACCTATGAAATGTTATAATTGCAGAGTGTTGGGTAACTACCATAGGGATTTCCAAGCTTTCAATCACAATGTACCTACTATACCCTCGCAG
This sequence comes from Pseudotsuga menziesii, assembly GCA_001517045.1. Taxonomy (NCBI): domain Eukaryota; kingdom Viridiplantae; phylum Streptophyta; class Pinopsida; order Pinales; family Pinaceae; genus Pseudotsuga; species Pseudotsuga menziesii. The sequence goes on along the minus strand of LPNX010431564.1, from coordinate 353,087 downwards.
ATCACACATTTGAAGATTGTCCACAACTCATTGTGAAGTGGAAAGAAAGGAATGTTTCGCCACCCTAGAATCAAAACTAGAATGAAAATCAAAATGCGAACCAGCGAGTGAATCTGCCACCAAAATAGAGCCAAGGACCAACAGTCATGAAGATCTAAGCAGAACCTTGAGTTGAGTAGGTTGATGTTGTTGATATTGCTTCTGGAGGTGCAACGACAGGCGATGATGGTCAAATTCCACAAGTTAGATTGGTTGGATGACAAAAGGTGCAATTTGATGTTGATGCTGATAGCGACACATTCTTGAATCATGTAACGCTATAAGAAGAGATCTGGGTAGGCTGCATGTTTGTGAAATGGAACCTGTGTTTTATTCAAGTTTGGTAGCAGGACCATCATAGAAGCCATGTAAGGCTTGCAAAACTTCTTTGAATGTTTTCTATCACTGGGAAAATATCCTGATGAGCTCGCCGAGATTGTGAGTCTGTTGCATCGAAAAAAGAAGGAGAGAAGGGATTTTGTTATGAACTCCCTGCACAATAAGAGAATAGGGAAATAAATGAGAATGAATATCTAGATTGGGGATTATGAGGTCGATTCATTTATTCTGGATCTAGGCTAAGATGTCAACATTATGATGAAGCATACATTGGAAAATATGGTGAATCCATGACTTGTTTGTTCCCCTATACAACTCCAATTAGCTAACCAACCTAGAGTGACATCGATTGGGAAAGTACCATGTCTAGCAATGGGAGTTGAATAAATGAGCACTTATGTGGATTTCTATGTTATTGATCTTGTTAACAAAGGAAGCTCATATTCCACACTATTGGGGATTGGATGGGCTAACGATAGCTTTGCATTGATCAACTTCAACTTCAAGAAGCGTGTGATGAATTTTGAGAACCGCGATATCAAAGTTATAGCACCAATGGATCTAAAAAAAGGAAGAAGGTATGTTCAACCAGTTAAAGAAGAAGTTGTAGGCAGATGGGATCATGTGTATAACATGATAGAAGACTATGTCAACCCTACTTCCAACATAGATCTCGGTTGGAGAAGCTCTAGCTTTGCATCTTCAGATTTTATGATGCCATGGAGACTTGGCAGAATCAAATGCATGAGGTAGGTATGGCGGAATTACTCAGGTGCTACAATGAGTCACAACAGATATTGTTGAGTTACCACCTATGAGGGGCTTCTTGATTTACATGAATTTATGGCTGATTTTTAAGATAGAGTTTACGAACCACATAGGTTGTTTACATTGGCTGAAGCATTGAAGGCTACTCGAACACGATGGTTGGTGGAACATAAGAAATCGTTTGATGGGTGGTCACTATGTTGCAGGTTGATGGAAGTTCACTTCGATGGAACAGAATAGTACCAAGATGAGATGTATGATGGGGGCAATAATCCTATTATCATTTGATTGCATGTCAGACCATGTGGGTGTCGCGACCAAAGAATGAGTGTGTACAAGATTTTGTGCACACATTGGATGAATGCCATGATAGTGGTACGTATCATCCGAGATTAGAAGAGTGATTACAAAATGGGAAGAGTTGTCAATTTGTTTCAGTCACACCTTCAATTTCGTGGATGTTGATCCCGTGATTCATAGTGTGCTCCACTAGATCCACGACATTGTTTTGAAAGTAGTTCCAATTGTATATCTTGTGGAACCACATGAAAAACCAATGATGCGATCAGTGATGGAGTGAAATGTGAGAGGAGTGCCTAATAATGGAGATGACCCAAGGAACACCAATATTCTAGACTCCGAAGGAAGTTGGGATATAACGGTAGCAGAGATGGCGATAAACAAGTTCACCTGCCATTGAATATTTGGAAGGTCAACATTGAGACAGAGGAGGAAGAAAAATTCATGAATATTGGATACTCATTAGAGGAAATTTCAACTCAAAATGGGCCTCCTAAAAAAATTTAATAAAATAATAGTTAAAATAATAAAATAGTATTTATTAATTTTGGAGGAAGAAAAGAAAAAAAACACTTTTTTGTTTGTATTTTTTAAATATCTCCCTATGTTTTTACTCAAACTTCGATCGAGAGATCTCATTGGATGTAGAATTAAATTATGCATCCAACGAGTACCTACTCGGCATACTTTTGACAGACCTTGCTACCCCAAAAAGAAGAAATACTTGAAAAAACATGATGATGACATCATCATCACATTTTTTCATGTATTTCTTATTTTTGGGGTAGAGGGGTCCATAAAAAGTATTCCAAGTGGGTACTCATTAGATGGAGAATTTAATTCTGCATCCAACAAGCTCTCCTAATCGAAATTTGAGTAAACACACAGGGAGATATGTTGAAAATACGAAAAAAAGTAGTTTTTTTATGATACCTATCCCCAAATTTATATTAATAAATTGTTTAAGACCTATACGGTATTTCAAATTTAAAGTAATTTCATTGGATAACGCATGATGACATGGAATTTGAATTATATTTTAAAGTCCCATTTTGAGTTAAAATTTCCTCTAATGACTAGGATGAAGAAACCATGGCGAAGATCATTGATCTATTGCATGAATTTCAAGACTTATTTTCGATGAAGTTTTCTGAAATGAAGGGGATATTAGGAGATTTGGGAGAAAAGAAAATCCCATTGAAAGAATATGTGAAGCCTATGAATCAACGCCCATATCTCCTAAATCAACTATACAAGGAGGGAGTAAAGGCTGATATTGATAGAATGCTAGATGTAGGAATCATAGAACCAGTTGAAGAATCAGAATGGATCATTCCTATGGTTGTGCAAGATAAGAATACAAGTGAGGTTCATATTTGTGGTGATCTCAGGAAGCTCAATTACGCATGCCTTCTTGATTCGTTCGCAAATACTTTCACTGATGAAGTATTGGAAGGAGTGGGAGATCAAGAAATCTATTTGTTCATGGATGGACTTTCTAGCTATCATCACATGAAGATCACGAAAGAGGATCGATATAAGACAACCTTTGTTAATGAATGGGGATGTTTTTAGTACAAGGTGATGCCATTTAGACTCAATAATTCACTGGTAATATTCTCCAATATCATAGTTGTTGCGTTCAAGGATTTTATATAGAATTTTTTGGCGGTGTACATGGACAATTAGATGGTTTATGGGATGGTAAGGGATCATCTCGCAAATCTGTGACTGATGTTTGAGTCATGTGAACAACATCAGATTGCACTGAATTCAAAGAAGTGCATATTTTGTGCCCCTTTTGGGATGTTGCTATGGCACATTGTCTGCAAGGAAGGCATGTTGGTCGATCCAACTAAGGTTGTGTTGCTGCTGCAGCATCCCCCCAAAAGATTTTACATTTTTTAGGACCCCCCCTTTTTTTGAAAATTTTAGTTTGCCTCTTATGCATTTTTAGGTTTTGAGATACAACAATTGTTTTGTTTATCATGAGGAAAAGTCTCAAGATCTTTGAGTTTGTATCAAGGCATAAATTGGGTTTTTGATCCACCACGGTGGATGGTTTCCCAATTTGTGAGCCACTAGAGCGGGTAGCTTTTCATCTCAGAGCTGCTATGGTGGATGGCTGTTTATTTTTCAAGCCACTATGGTGAGTGCACTCTTTTGTTTTGGGCTGCCATGATGGGTAGATTCTCATTTGCAAGTCGCTATAGCGGGTGAGTTCTAGTTTGTGTATCGAAAAAGTTTCTTATTTCTTCTCATCTTGCTATGGCGGAAGGTTTTTTTATTCATGCTCACTACAACAGCTGACATCGTAATTCATCAATTTGTCTTATGTTGGGAGTCATAATGGAGGATGATTCATTTTTGGTTTGCCTCTATGACGGTTGCTTCCTCAATTGTAAGCCGCTGTGGTGGGTAATTTCTCATTTAGTGTCTTGGTCTATTTTTGAAGCCACTACGGTGGAAGGTTTCTAAGGTATCGGTAGCAACAGTGGAAGGGCTTGCAATTTTGTTGCAAAATTGTTCTCCATTTCTTTAAGACCCACCATTACAGAAGTTTTTCCATTGGTATTGCCACTACGGCGGACGAGTTTGTTTGTCAAAGGCCTGATCCTTGTAAGGCCTGATGTGGCAGAGGTTTTTTAATCTCAAAGTTGCTACGGTAGTTGGCATCCTTTTTTTTCTCACTGATGTGGTTTCAACTGCCGATACACAATGGAGATTGTCGGTGAATTGCTGAGTTGTGAATCAAAAGTTGCAGTTGAGTTAGAATGATCGAGCCACCGTGTTGGGGCTATTTTCATGTTAACTTATGTCCTCTAATCCAAAGCGCTAGAGCCAACGACGTTTTTCCTGCACGTATATTTTTTAAATGTCGCTTTAAAGGTTTTTAACCTCGAAAGCCTATTTATTTACCAAGTGAAAGGTTTTTTACCATTTTTATTTTACAAAGAGGGTGAGGAGTTGATAACCGTTTATCCCGTTCGAGCGTTTGTGTGGCTGGTAAAAAATTCATCTATGGAGTACACTTGGTGCGTCCTCACCGAGTGCTTTTAGCCGTGTGTCGAGCCTCCAGCCTACCAGGTAGGTTTCATTTTTTCCTTTTCAATTAGTCGTTTGGATTAAGCTGTGGAGTTGTCAACCATTGATGTGAATGCGCCGGGGTAGGTTAGGTTTTTGTGATCACTTGAGTTAAAAAGGGTTTTTTTTTCCTGTATATCTTCATAGGTTTTTCCTTTTCATTTTTTAGTTTTACCTGGTCGCTACCTGCTTGCAAAACATCATCAGTTATTCCATAGGAATTTCTCCCTCAATCTGTTAGGTCAATGATGGACATCCAGAGAGCCAAGCTTTACACTGGCATGGAGCCGATGTATATCCCTCTCTTAGATGTTGGTGAAAGTGGCATTTTTCTTGCTTTACGTAGAGATTGTAGGTTTTGGGTTTATATGTTTTGGCCGTGGGATAGTGGGCCTAGTCATTTACCATAGGGAATAACCACCATAAGATCGAATATTTTGTTGCACCTGCGGTACGGAGGTATTGCTGAGTTGGGGTTTTTATTCTAAAAGTGCAAAGGCCGAAGCTTTCCCATGCCCAATGATTCTTGTGTCAAATGTACCCTTGACCCACATCATGTGATGCCTTTCCCAATGGATGGAGAAGATAGAGTAAGATAGAATGAAGGTTTTTATTTGTTGGTCTATGCATATTTATTTTTCTTTCATGCTTTCATTCAAATGCAGTCATTAGTTTAGGATGGGAACGCTAAGATAACTCTATTTTTTCACAGGTACAACTCACCTTAGACATCATGACAAACAAAGGGAAGAAGAAGCCCAACATTGCTGAATATGATTGAGACACAGAACTGTCCAAAGTTGCGCCGATGACAAGGGTAGAAATCATTTTTGAGGATACAAAGGCCATAATAGGAGCTGAACCCGATTTCAAGTGGGGTTAGATGTTCCACGTGTTGAAGGAAACAAAGGTCCCAGAGGCAGGGTTAGAAGACCTAACCCTGTATGAAAATATATTGCGATCTGGGATCACTAAGGTGGCTACAAGGCCTGAAATTATACCATGTGCAGAAGTCATTGGGTGGATCTTTCTAAGAACATATACCACATGGATGATTATAAATGATGAGGAGAATGAGGGAGTGGCATATTTTGTGCCTGCATTTATATCAGCATCCTACATCTTACCAAAAAAGGAAACCAGCATGACAACATAATGGGTTAAGATCCTAAAGATGGATTATACAGCCACAACGAAGATGATGGTGGCTGAGGGAAAGATGTTCCGACACAAACAATCTAGAGAGTATGAGACTGCTCCTCTTCAGACTCCTTTCAGAATATTAGCATTGATGTTTAGGCTCTACGGGAGAGTTGGTGGGAAACTTTATAATTTCGGTTGGATCCCACTTATGTACTATGTATCCATGGAAGGAATAATTTTTAATTTGGCAGACCTAGTGTCCAGGAATTTGGCCAAATGCATCAAGGTAGCCCAGGAAAGCTTGCAGCAAAGAAAATAAGATTTTTTTATGTCTTCTTTTTTAATAGACTTCACAGTCTACCATCATAGGTTCGAAAAACTCAACTGCATGTGGAAAGGGGGAAAATCCCCTATGTACACAATGTACTAGATACTGGAGGTTCCTAGGTATCATAGTCATTACCAGTTAATATGTGAAGAATTTCTAAGACCCTTGTATCAACATATTTTCCTAGAAGAGTATCCATTCTTAGCGAAAGAATCTTTAGAATCCATCAAGGAATATGGGGATTATTTCTTCTCCCAAGAAGGTACATATCTAAGGATGTAGGGGGAAACCAAAGCCCCATCATTGCTTCCCAAATACACAACTTATTACATATTGCACAAGGAAGTTGTTAGACAAGTTTTTCTGGATGGTTTTGGGAATTATTTGTTTAATTTGAAGAATTGTGTATTCCCATCAGTACTATTCTATGTGGGGAGCTACAAGTTTTCCAAGGTTAAGGGTGCTTTGGACTTCATCAAGGAACCAGAGAACTTCCATTTCATAGAAAATATATTTCACCGAAATGACTCCCAAGCTAAGGTGGCATCTCATAAGGAATCTCATAAGGTTAATTTTGAATATACAGACTATGTAGATAAGGAGGAACAAGCATACATGAATGTTTATAGCATGGCTTCTATGACTAAGCATTTGAAAGGGAAGGCCTCTGGAGTTCAGAGTAGCAGCAACAATCCAAAACCAAATGAGCAAGAAGAGGAACTTGCTAAGAAAGCAGAATAGGAGACTACCCGAAGAATGGCAGAAGGACCCATAAATCTCTTAGCTGAGGAAAAGCAGCGAGAAGAAGAAGAAGAAATTTCCAGTGAAGAAAACAGAAAGAAGGAGGAATCCATCCAAGGTAATATTCTTGATCTAGAAAAAGCCATAATTGAAGAAGCTTTAAATAAAGGAATAGAAGGACAAGACTTAGAATACTGCACTGAGGAACAAAGTAAGAAAAATGAAGAATATCTAGGTGGTGAAGACCAAGAGCAGAGTCCTGCCCGAGATAACCCAGAAGCCCCCCCATCCATTTCAGGAACCATACTTACAGATGCCATATTCCCATAGCTGAAATGGGGTTAGTAACATTTACCCCATCCAAATATTATGACGTTGCATGTTTAGAGGATAGAAAGTTCAATCCCAAAACAAAGACAATCATTTAGAGAACAAAAAAGACTCTGAAAATGGGAGAGCAACCCCCAGTCACCACAATCACAGAGAGAACAGTTGTGAAAAATGTTGAAGATAATCCGAAACAAATGGATTCCATGGGCATTGCATCTACATATGAAAATTATCATAATATTGACAAACTCAAAGAGAGCCTTGAGTAGTTCAAGGGAAAAAAGTCAAGATGAAACTGGTTTTGAGGAAAGAGGAAAGAGTCTGCAGAGAATCCAAGAGAAACTATGAAAATTTGCAGCAAGATTACCAAATTCTGGGAGAAGAATGAGACACTTTGAAGTAATCCAACATGAACCTGTTTAAATAAAAAGGGGAGTTGAAAAATAAAATTGCACGATTGGTAACACCGAAGTCTATGACTAAATAGAAGGGGGAACAATATGAAGCCCAAGTGGTTTCACTAGATGCTCAAAATAGCTCGTTGGAGGTGTTGTTGAAGGTAGAAAATGAACAAAGAAAAAACATAACACCTTTGACAAAGCATGCTCTTCTACTCAGGAGAAAAATATATCATATGCAGGTCCAGATAGCAGAGGAGGTTTTGAAGGTCAGGAAAGTAGAGGCTTGACTAGAAGAAATCTCAGTCCTAGCTTCTCAATTCAGAGATAAGACTCAAAATGTCATGGAAATCATTTAAGGAATATTGACATGGTTTCAAACAACCAAGGATCCCCCAACAAATACACCATTCAAAGATTTAGAGAGAATGCAACTTCAATAGGAACTGATAGGGTTTGGTAATAAAGTTGTTGATAAGTTGGTACAAGAAGTCAAGAAAACTAAGGACTAATGCATGGAGTTTTGTGAGAAGGTAATTACAAATCACAAAAGGTGCCAAACATCCTCCAAGAAAAGGCTAGATGAAATTCCCACACATTAAAAACATTTGAAACAATTGGATGCTAGATTACAGGAAGATGAGTTGGGCATACAACTGATTAAAAGATTGGACAAAAAGGTGTTCAAAAGTGTAATTTCCCAAGCAGCAGTAAACAAATTTCGTTTGGAAGATCACCTTTGAGTACTTCCATCTTGAATGGCTAACATAAAGGCTCATATTGCCAAACATGAAGTCACTGTTAGATTTTTGGAGCCATCAGACTTTGAGAAAATAGTTATAGATGCTATGGCATGGAAGCAGTTTATTGATGAGTTATTCGGGTCCACTTGAAGTGTTTTGTCTTATTGACACATTGGAAACCTATTTTGTAATATTTATATTTTGTCTTAATTAACAAGCCCACTAGATGACAAATCCTTTTTGTAATAGAATTGTAAAAGAAGCCCAAAGGGTAGGGAGATCAAAGGTCATTTGGAAATGTATAAGTATAGGAAAAATCGAATGAGAATGGACTTGTCCATTGTCTCTTATGTGAAAGTCTTTTTGTAAGAAGAACTTTTTCTTTTTATAATAAAGGACTAATTTTTTCTGCTAGACAATGAGATGTTCAAGTTTGAAATGCATGTTGTGTGGATGGTTGAATGTAGAACTATTTTTGTTTCAGCTTACATTGTGAACCTGTGAGATCATTCTAACTTGTGAATTAATTCTATGTTATGGATGATTTCTTGTTATTTGATGAAGCTTATGCATCAAATTGAGTAATGAATGTTTTAATCAACACTGAGCTATCTCTCTGTTTATCTTTCTACTGTATTCATGTGTTTTGAATTATATCAGCTACCTGTAATATCCTTAATGCATATCATACAGTACATTACTCACATAAATAATAATTTTCTCCCTGGGGATAGGTTAGTTAGTATTAGATAGGTTTATATTAGTTGTTATTTGCTTTATGTGATTCAAGAACAAAGGAGATAAGATGGGAGGTAAGAACCTATGCATCACATTGTGATCCCTTTGCTTCGTAATCAAACTACATTTAAATCTAGGAATGTCCATATAATTATAAAAAACAAAACTAAATACATATAAACGGTATATCGGGCCACATAAAAAAAAATTAAACCATTACTTAAATATACGGTAGCCATACCATAAACTAGACGGATTCTCCATACCAAAGAATAAACTATTTGATTGGGAACAGTTAGCTGGGCGAATCCCTACTATCGATACCTAGGATTTTATAGGCCTCAATAGTTTTGGCATAGATGGAGGGGTGTCAATGCATGGATGGCCAAGGAGATCCGTTTCCTCGAGAACATTTTATTGGTGATAGTTTTGAAACTAATTTTCCCAAGAGACCAAGCCCTGAATGAAAATTTAAACCTGAGTTAGATGATACAAAATATCTCTATCATGTTTCTAATGAAGTAGTATATCATTTGATAAGAATCACAAGATCATATGCAAAGAAGCTAGGAGGATTTCCAAATATTCATGCCCTACCTAGAAGACAAGTTCACAAGAAAAAACACCCTTACCTAGAGGATTCTCTGTTGGTTGGGATTTTTGAAGAGTTGGCATATTTAACCTTCCAAGATATTGATCAACCCCTTGACTAGTTGGGACCTAATTCTCCGATTTGAAATCCTTTCCAATCTCCACCTTAGTCTTCTAAACCTATCATGGATGGAAATGTACCTCCGAACCCTAATGCAAATCAGGCCAATCGACCTACACCAGCTTGGAGGGATAGAACACCATGAAACTTAGCTCCTCCAGTGCATGCTTTGCCACCCAATTATGAAAAGGCATTGCCTAGATTTGACCTGAGGGAAGGCACATCTGTGGACAATAACCTACAGAGTTTTTTCCTATTTTTAGAAGCACTGGCAGTTGAACTTGAGGATGTGGTTTATAGGATTTTCTCTCATACTCTTAAAGGAAAATAAACGTCCTGGTATTTTGGATTATAATCCAATTCAATCACTGATTGGGACACTTTTGAAAGAATGTTTAAAAGAATTTTTTGTGCCCAAATGACAACTTTTGCTTTAATGAAAGAACTATTGGATTTAAAAAAGGAAAATAAAGAAAAGGCGCAATACTTTACTCATAGGTTAAAGCCACCTTGGTTGCAACCTATGAAGAGGATGAGAAGATAGAGGTTGAGATAGAAAGCGTAAACAAGTACCGGGTGGAGCCATAATCAAAGACCTTTAATAGTAAGAATCCTCTATTATTGAACAGAACCAACGATGAACGATCACATGAATTGGAGGGATGAATTGGAGGGAGTAGTCAAAATGGTTCAAAAGTTATCAAATAAGATTGTGGATATGGAAAAGGAGAGGGAAGCCAAGAAGAAATTGAAGCCCTATTATAAGACAAAGGATGAAAGTGGTCCCTCTCAACCTCCTACAAATAGTCCTTCTGTCATGAACCTCATTAAAGTTGGGATGGATAACTTCTGCACTTTCCATCAGCAGCGTCACTTTGAGAAAAATTGTCTGCAGTGGATAAATTCTATAAATTTAGTTATGAATCAGTTACTTGATTCTATGTTCACTAAGCATGTGGATGAGGAAGAAAAAATGCATGAAGTAGAGCAGGCACCGAAAGAAACTACCATGGTCTTGTGGCATTTTGCACCTATGCTTGGTTTGGAAGAAGAAGAACCTAATGAAGAGATACAACTTTCGGATGTTAATGTCACAACTAGGAGCAAGGGTCCAATAATTGAAGATAACACATTGCTACTGAAGATTAAAATAATTCAAGAAATATTGAATAAATTCATAAATAACACTCAGGCCCAACACATACTGGATTTGGTCATAACCAGACAGAACATGCTAGCTATGAGTAATCCCATAAAGGATTCTGAAAGAAAGATAGAAGGTGTGAAGAAAAACTCAACATATTGTGAGATCGGGTATGATATAATAGAAGACATCAAGAAGACCAAAGCTAATATTTATTTGTTTGAGATGTGCAGTTTACCCCAACAAAAGAAGAAATATTTTGAAGAGTTAAACCCACCAACCAGCAAGCACCAAGAAAACATCCAGTCGGAAGAAGAAATCAGTGAAGCTAGTATTGGTGGGAAGTCCAAATCCATAACTTTACCTTTTTTGCTCACATTTTAAATTTTCAATCATAATGTGCACAACTATTTGCTTGATCTAGGAGCATCTGCTAATGTTATGCCTTTTTCAGTGTCTAAATCGATAAATGGCTGACCTAAGCCATCTAATGGCAAGATAATATAGTTCGAAAGAACAACTATGAAAGTGGTAGGAGAGATAAAAGATGTGCTGATACATTTATCTGTAGATGAGAGAGTGTGTCAGTTCATAGAAATCATGGTTGCTGACATACCGGAACATCATGGATTAATCTTGAGCCGAGACTGGTCTACGCAACTAGATGGATATTTTGCAACTAATTGGTCTCATTTATGGTTACCCTATCACCAATGCCAAAATCATATTAAAGTAATGAGAGAGCCACATATGAGACATAATGTGACCCAATTAGAATGGAAGAATGAGACGGTAAATGTTTTGCACCCTGTGTTAGGAAATTATGTCATTGAGGTAGAACAAGAAAATTACCAAGATAAAGAAACCGATAATGGATCAGTTACACATCTCTATCTCCTTAGGTTTTCGAGGGCTGATAATGTTGACTATAACATAGTTAGTCTAGTTTCGGATTTAGAAAGTAGCAATAGTTCAGTAGAATTAGCTGATAAGTTTTGGGTACTATATTTTGACGGTTCAAAAACATAGGAAGGATTAGGAGCCAGATGCATCCTGATGGATCTAGAAAAAAATATACATTTTCTTTCATTTATATTAGAACTTGAATGCACAAATAATACAGCTGAATACAAACCATTAATACAAGGATGAAAAAGGCAATTGAGTTCAAGGTTAAGAATTTAAAGGTCTATGGAGATTCTAAAATTATTGTCAAACAAGTCTGAAATACAATCCATTGTTTATCTCCACATATAAAAGGTTATCAAAGATAAGTATGGGATTTTTTAATGAATTTCAATGCATTTAATATATTTTCAATTTCTAGGCTGAAAAAATTTCAGCCGCCATGCTTGTTCCAACTAATAATTGATGTTCTATTGAATTACTATTCAGGACTTCTATACTAGATAATATCATGCTTCTAAGAGTATTCAATGATGACCCACAAATCCTAGAATTTCTGACAAATGATGAAAACTTCAAGGGAGTAGTAATTGATGAAGAAGAACATCAAGCGAACTTTTGAAGTGGAAATTTTATACCCAAAGGAGTTAGAACTTTGGAAGGGATGTTTGATCTGAACAAAAAAATTAAAAGACCAGCTAACATCAAAACACACAGCTCATCTATGCAATTTGAGCTGGTAAATTTGGGATCAGAAGCTGAGCCTAAATATGTAAACCTGGGAAAGTGCTGCTCACTTAAAGAAAGGCATAAATTCATAAACTTGTTTATGCTGTACAAAGACATTTTTTCCTAGACATATGAATATCTTAAGACATATGACACTCAAATTATACATCATTTTGTTCCGATCAAAGCAGGGGTCAAGCCATATCAGAAACCATTAAGAAAGATGCACCCTAAGATGGAACCTTTGATTCAAAGCGAAGTGAAGAAGCTGCTTGATGCAAGAATTATATTTAAATTCAGACATTCAGAATGGGTTTCGAACTTAGTACTAGTAAGGAAAAAATCTAGTGATATTAGACTTTGTGTGGACTTTAGAAACTTGAATCATGCCTCCAATAAAGATAACTACCCAGTCCCGCCCATGGAACAAATTTTGCAGATGGTATCTGGATCGAAATTATTTTCTATACTACATGGTTTTTCAGGCTACAACCAAGTATTGGTAGCCGAAGAAGACAGGTAAAATACTACATTTAGAACTAAGTGGGGGACTCACGCATATAGGAGGATTCCCTTTGGACTTATCGATGTTGGATCAATGTTCGAGAGGGCCATGGATATAGATTTCTGCGGGCAGATTGGCCGAAGCATGGTAGTATATTTGGATGATGTTCCAATTTCTTCCAAGAAAAGAGAAGAACGCACATTTCATTTGAAACAAATTTTCGAACGTTGTCGGAAATATGGTATTTGTTTAAATCCAAAGAAATCCATGTTTGCTATATTGGACGAAAAGCATTTGGGTCATATAATTTATAAGAAAGGGATCTCAATAGATACATAAAGGATTAAAGAAATAGAACAGATCCCTTTACCCCATAATAAAATGGGCATGCAATCTTTCATGGGGAAAATAAATTTTGTGCCAAGGTTTGTAGCCGATTTTGCTTAGATAGTCAAACCTTTGCAGGAAATGGTTAAACAAAATGCACAGTTTCAATGGACCGACTTAGATAAAAGTGCATTCGACAAGATTAAATAAGAAATAGCCCATGCTCCCTCTCTCAAAATTCCAAATTTTGAGAAATACTTTATCTTATACACTTTTTCTTCAGACAACTCGTTAGCATCAATGCTTACACAGAAATAAGAAGGGGGGGATGAGTACCCCATATCATTTATGAGCACTGGACTACAAGGTGTTGAGTTGAATTAGCCCACTGTTGATAAACAAGCCTATCTGGTGTTCAAATTGGTAAACAATTCAGGCCATACATACTAAAGAACATAACCAAGGTTATTGTACCGGACACGGCAACCCAAAACCTTTTCGTACAAAAAGAGTTAGGAGAGAGAAGAAGAAATTGGGTTACATCCTTGCAAGAGTACGACTTGGAGTTTAAGCCATCAACTATCATCAAAGGATGGGGGCTATGCAAATTAATGACTGAAAGTTAGGATAATGGAGAGAATGAATAGGGGAATGAGAGAGAGCTGTACATGGTTGATGTATGTGCCATATTTAAAACCCTATAATCATGGTATAGAGACTTAGTTCACTATCTTCAACATGGTTATTTTCCCAAACATTGGAACTCCAAGCAAAGAAGGGACTTGCGCTTAAATTCCATAGCTTATCAAATAATCAATGGAGTGCTATTCAGAAAAAATTATGATAGGGTTTTCCTCATATGTTTAGAACGTGAGGATGCAGCCAAAGTAGTTAAATAATTACATGATGGCCCTGTAAGAGTTCATTTATCAGGAGATACTACAGCCCAGAAGATTGTAAGAGCTGGATACTATTGGCTAACGTTGTTCAAATATTCTCACACCTATGTCAAAAAATGTGATACTTTCCAAAGCAGTGGTGGGAGACAAGCGAAAGCAGCCAGAACATTAAAACCAGCTATTATTTCTAAACCATTCAAACAATGGGGGATTATTATTATTAGAGAGATTAATCCAAATTGCTCATTACATCACAAATATATCCTCATGGCAACAGATTACTTAACAAGATGGGTGGAATTCATCCCTCTATGAAAAGTAAATGAAGATGTAGTCATCGATTTTTTGCAAGACCATATTATGACTAGGTTTGGGGTTCCAATGTCCCTAGTTTTCGATAATGCATATTATTTATCCTCTATAATACTTACTACATTTGCAAATGAGAAAGGAATTAAATTGCCATATTATGCTAACTGTTACCCACAAGGTAATGGGTTAGCTGAATCTACTAACAAAAATCTCATTAGAATCCTGAAAAAGACGGTCATAGAGAACCAAAGGAGCTGGCACATATCGCTTCCAAATGCACTTTGGGCTAATCGAGTCACACCCAAGAACTCCTTAGGTGTGTCACCCGGCTACACCTTAGTCTATGGGAAGGAAGCCATTCTGCCTCCTAATATTTTATTTCCTTCATCTCAACTAGCCCAAGAGTCTAGAGGATCCAATAGTGAAGTATTACAAGGCTGAATCAACACTCTACTAAAATTAGAAGAGTCTACATCCAAGTCCAAGGAAAGGTTTAAACATCAACAAGAAATTATGAAAAGATGATTTGACAAGCATAAGTCCGAGAAGAAGGAGTTTGAATTGGGTGATTTGGTTCTAAAGTGGGATCACCCACATGATGAAAAGGGTAAGCACACTAAGTTTCAACATTTATGGATAGGTGCTTTCTAGATCACATAAAAGTTTGGCCCCTCGACATACAAGTTACATGATTGGCAGGGGTGGGAAGAGAACTTGCCAGTAAATGGTTTGGTTCTCAAACCTTATTTTTCTTGATAGCTTTTGAAGTTCGTTGTACATAAATAAACCATTTGTTTTTTGTTTATTTTCTTTGTATTTAGTTTTCATTATTTGCATTTGTTTTTCTTAGAGTTTTATTTAATTCACTTTGTTTATTTGTTTTACTTTTTCAGTTTTTCCAAATAAACCAGCACAACCTGAGGACATCTGGGGAACATTGGGATTTTGGGAAATTTATAATATTTTGATTTAAAATTTGATTATTAAATATGCATGAATAATCATTCAGATTATTTAATTTTATAGACTATCTAAAGAGAGTTTATGAACACATTCAAGTCATGTTTTAAACCCCATCAAATAACTAAGGTTAGAATAGTCTAGATTACTATTATGGGGCTTCATTAACTACACGTTAAAATATGTCCTAGGAAGGTTACAAAAAAGGACCCATGGAGAGGAAGCAGATTGGAAAAATGAATAGTATTTAAATGATCCCATGTCATAAATAAAATCCCAAAGGATAAAGAGTCAAATCTCCTAGAAAGAAAGCATACATCAAAAACATACTGAATAAAATCAGTAATGGATAAGATTGCTCAAAGGTTCTTCTCCATCCGTGATTTGAAAGAAACGTATAGCTCACACAAAAGTACATTATGGATGGAAGAACCTAAACCAAGTTTCAAATAAGAGAAGCAATCATGGAAGACTCAAAAGGACAAAAGTCCAAAAAAGCATAAAACGAATGCAAAAGGCATGGGAATGAGGAACAAATGAATATGTCTGTCCATACTATGTTACGATCCTGTGGTGTTTGAGCTTTAAGAAATCCAAAATAAGAAGTAAAGGAACCTCATATCTTGGCCTCAGAAGAGTTATTGAGACTTTGAAAGCCTAGTTCCGATATCCTATTTGGACTATAACCAATGCTAAAGTTATAAATATGGCATTCTAGAAAAGTTTGGACATATTAAAGAAATCTTGAAAAGTTTTGATTTAACGCAATACCTTAAAGTGGTTAAAGTCTTAAAAGTCAGTTTTTCAGAGGTCTGTGTTCTCCAGCAAGTTGCCAATTATTGCTGCTACAACATCCCCCAAAAAAAAATTTCATTTTTTAGAACCCCCATTTTTTTTGAAAATTTTAGTTTTCCTCTTATGAATTTTTAGGTTTTTAGATCCGACAATTGTTTTGTTTATCATGAGAAAAAGTATCGAGATATTTGAGTTTGTATCAAGGAAGAAATTAGGTTTTTGATCCACCATGGTGGATGGTTTCCCAAGTTGTGAGCCGCTATAGCAGGTAGCTTTTCATATTAGAGCCGCTATGGAGGATGGATGTTTATTTTTCAAGCAGCTACGGTGGGTGTACTCTTTTGTTTCGAGCCGCCACGATGGGTATATTTTCATTTTTGAGATGCTACAGTGGGTGAGTTCCAGTTTGTGTATCGTAAAAGTTTCTGATGTATTTTCATGCCGCTATGGCGGAAGTATTTTCATGTCATGCCCGCTATGGCGGTTGACTTCATAATTCATCAATTCGACTGACCTCGCTATCTGGAATAGTGAATGCTTCATTTTTGTTTTGTCGCTACAACAACTGCTTCCTCAATTGTAACCCACTATGTTGGGTAATTTCTTATTTAGTGTATCGGTCTATTTTTTAAGACGCTATGGAAGAAGGTTTCTAAGGTCTTGGCCGCAATGCCATTAGTGCTTGAAAGGTTGTTGAAAAATTGTTCTCTCTTTATTTAAGACCCCTCATTGCGGATTTTTTTACATTGGTACTCTCGCTACGGTGGAGGATTTTGTTTGTGAAAGGCTCGATCCTTGTGAGGTCCACTGTGGCAAAGGTTTTTTAATCTTGGAGCTGCTACGGCGGCTGGCATCCTATTTTTCTTGCCAATGTGGTTCTAATTGCCGAGCCGCAAAGGAGATTGCGGGTGAATTACTAAGTTGTGAGTCGAAAGTTGTGGTTGAGTTAGAATGATCAAGTCACCGTGTTGGGGCTATTTGCATGTCAACTTATGTCCTTCAACCTAAAGCGCTAGCACCAACGGTGTTTTTCTTGTACGTATATGTTTTTAATGTCGCTTTAAAGGTTTTTAACCTTGAAAGTGTATTTATTCACCAAATGAAATGCTTTTTACAATTTTTATTTTATGGAGAGGGTAAGCAGTTGATAAGCGTTTATCCCATTTGAGCATTTGTGCGATTGGTAAAAAAATCATCTTTGGAGCTCACGTGGTGCATCCTCGCCGGGTTCTTTCAACCGCGTGTCGAGCCTCCGACCTACTAGGTAGGTTTCAGTCTTTCCTTTTCAATTCGTCATTTGGATTAAGTCACGGAGTTGTCAACCATTGATGTGACTGTGCAGGGGTAAGTTAGTTTTTTTTCATTGATCGGGTTAAAAAGTGGGTTTTTTTGCTTGTATATCTTCTTAGGTTTTTCCTTTTCATTTTTTAGTTTTCCCTAGTCACTACTTGCTTGAAGAAAATCATTAGTTAGTCTAGAGGCGTTTCTCCCTTAGTTTGTTAGTTCAATGATGGAAATCCAGAGAGTCAATATTTACGCCGGCATGGAGCCAGTGTATATCCCTCTCTTGGACATTAGTGAAAGCTACATTTTTCTTTCTTTATGCAGAGTTTGTAGGTTTTGGGTTTATATATTCCTATCATGGGATAGTGGGCCTGATCGTTTACTCTAAAGCAGCGTTGTCGTAAACTCGAAAATTTTGTTGCACCTGTAGTAGGGAGGTATTGCTGAGTTTGGGTTTTTCTTCTAAAAGTGCAAAGGCCG
Source organism: Pseudotsuga menziesii (assembly GCA_001517045.1). NCBI lineage: Eukaryota > Viridiplantae > Streptophyta > Pinopsida > Pinales > Pinaceae > Pseudotsuga > Pseudotsuga menziesii. The sequence goes on along the minus strand of LPNX010431564.1, from coordinate 335,083 downwards.
AAGCTTTCCCATGTCCAAGGATTGTTGTGTCGACTGTAGCCCTAAGTTGTGTCATGTGCTTCCTGTCCCAATGGATGGAAATGATAGAGTAAGATAGAATGAAGGTTTTGATTTATTGGTATATGTATATTTATTTTTCTTTCATGCTTTCATTCAAATACAGTCATTAGTTTATGATGTGAATGCTTAGACATCTCTATTTTGTCACAGGTACAACTCACCTCAGACATCATGACAAAGAAAGGGAAGAAGAAGCCCATGATTGCTGAATAGGATTCAGACACAGAAGTGGCGAAAGCTACGCCCGTGACAAGGGTAGAAATAATTTATGAGGATACGAAGGCCATAATGGGAGTTGAACTCAATTTCAAGTGGGGTCATATGTTCCACATGCTGAAGGAAAAGAAGGTCCCTAAGGTAGGGTTAGAAGACCTTGCCTTTTATGAAAATATATTATGATCTGGAATCACTAAGATGGCTACAAGGCCTGCAATTCTCCCATGTACAGAAGTCATTGGGTGGATCTTTCCAAGAACAGATACCATACGGATGATTATAAATGATGAAGAGAATAAGGGAGTGTCATCTTTTGTGCCTGCATTTATATCAGTAGCATACAAATTACCAAAAAATGAAACCAGCATGACAACAAAATGGGTCAAAAGCCTAAAGCTAGATTACACAACCAAAGCGAAGATGATGGTGGCTGAGGGAAAGACGTTCCGACACAAACAATATGGAGAGTATGAGACTGCTCAACTTTGGACTCCTTTTAGAATAATAGCAGTCATGTTGAGTAGGCTCTACGGTAGAGCTAATGGAAAAATTTATAATTTTTGTTGGATCCCACTTATGTACTATGTAGCCATGGAAGGAAGAATTTTTAATTGGGCAGACATAGTGTCCAATAATTTGGAAAAATGCATCAAAGTAGCCTAGGAAGGATTGCAACAAAGCAAATTTTATATGTCTTCTTCTTTAATAGACTGCATACTCTACAATCATAGGTTCGAAAAACCCAACTGCGTGTGGAAAAGGGGAAAATCCCCTATATACACATCGTACCAAATACTAGGGTCTCATAAGTATCATAGTCATTACTAGTTTATATGTGAATAATTTTTTAGACCCTATATCAGCTGATTTTCCTGGAATAGTGTCGATGCTTATCTGAAGGAGCTTTAGAATCCATCAAGTAATATGGGGATTATTTATTCTCCCAAGAAGGTACATATCTATGGATGTATGGGGGAACCAAATCCCCCTCATTGCTTACCAAATACACAAATGATTACATAGTGCACAAGGAAGCTGTTAGACAAGATTTCCTGGATGGTTTTGGGAATTATTTGTTTGATTTGAATAAGGTTGTGTTCCCATCAGTACCGTTCAATGTTGGAAGATACAAGTTTTCCAAGGTTAAGGGCATTACGAAATTTGTCAATGAATTGGAGAACTTCCATTTCAGAGAAAAGAGATTTCACCGAAATGACTCCCAAGGTAAGGTGGGAGCTCATAAGGCAGCTTATAAGCTGAATTTTGAATATATAGACTATGTAGATAAGGAAGAAAAATCATACATGAATGTTTATACCATGGCTGCTATGAGCAAGCGTTTGAAAGGGAAGGCCTCTAGAGTTAAGAGCAGTAGCAACAATCCAAAATTGAAAGATCAAGAAGAGGAAGCTACTAAGAAAGAAAAAGAGGAGACTTCCTGAAGAATGGCACAACGAACCAGAAAGCTCTTAGCTAAGGAAAAGCAACGAGAAGAAGAAGAAGAAGCTGTTAGTGAAGAAAAGAGAAAGAAGGAGGAATCCATCCAAGGTAATATTGTTGAGCCAGAAAAGGCCATATCTCAAGAATCTTTGAATCCAGGACTAGAAGGACAAGACCTAGAATACTACACCGAGGAACAAAGTAAGAAAAATGAAGAAGATATAGGTGGCGAAGATCAAGAGCAGAGTCCTTCCTGATGTTAACACCTTTATGTTGAACAGTTGAGGAAGAAGTATGATCGAGAAATGATAAAAAAATACATAAATTTGGAAAAATCTGATGGTCTTGATTCCAATTATTAAAATGTGCATTTTAGTTATTTGATCACACAATCTAAGGGTGTAAATTTATGAGTGTGAAAATATACGGTTTAAAATGGATATGCTGCGAAAAGTTACGGAGGAGATAAGTTGTGATAGAAAGGCGGAAGTGGTTAATGAAGTATAAGGATCAACGGCTATGGGATAAAGCGAATAAAATCTATGGATGTGAGACAGTTCGTTGAGTAAAGATGCACACTTGGAAAAATGAGAAAGGCTACTGGAATACACAAAATTGATTTTGATCCAACAGTTTAAACAAAAAGTGAAATCTTATCAATGGTCATTATTCATTCCGGAGTGTAAAGCTATGAGATGATTAAAAAGGAAGAGTGGTGGTGGAATTTAAACCACCTACCACGTGGTGTCTTACAATGAGTTTTTCGGAGGAAAGCAGTAAAGGGAAAACCACTTGATAAGTGCTCTGGAAAAGTTTGTGTATAAAAGTGAATTTGACCCAAGTAAAAGGTCATTTCAATTTCACATTGCAGGAGAAAGAGAAGTGGACAGTGTGCCATCTTTTCGAAGTCAACTTCTATGTATCCACAGTTACAGGTAAGCCTTGAAACGTTGAAACTTTGTTCGAAGAATTGTCGCCATTGTTTATTATGGAGAAAGAACATGGTTTAGGAGTATTATGCATAGTATTGGATGAGAGAGAGTAGGTTGTTGTTGATAGGGAAAGGAATGTATGTGACTTTTTTCTGTCAGTTGGTAGTGTATCAGTTTCAAAGGAGAATTTGTTGAAATATAATTCGCAAGGGAGTGATATTTTAAATGTTTGCAGTTCTTTCTCATATTATTTTGCTATTGAACAAACCTTACCGTTTCCTGATTTTTTTGAGTGGTGCGCGAACATTTATTCTTCCTACGAAATATTTATTATGAGCCATACCACGTCAAAAATACTTTGTAAGGTTGATGCGAAAACTATTCGCGGGATACTCAATATGCCTGATAATTTCCCTAATAGTCGTGAGTCTTTGAATGAGCAGGTCTTAATCAAAATGTATAAAAATTGTAGAACTGAATTTAGATGCCAAATTATATCTATCCAATGTTCTAAAAGATGGCCAGTCATTAGAAGGAAGTTTTTTTCCTTACAATGTTAACATTTTCAAAAAGAAGGTACTGTTGGTCATGTCTCTGGTCAATCAAATTCTATGTTTGGATAATGATATCCATATCAGTGAAGTCGTATTAGGTTTATTACTGAGTATAAGTTCAATTAACCCCAAGTCCCATTTAATCCATTGTTTTAATCTAGATTAGTATCTAGCCGAGGTTATCCATGCCCAGTTGGTCGAATTCCCTAAAGTCGGGTTCTTTAGATATTATTCATACTTACTAAACTTGTTGTTGTGCTCTAATGTGTCAGAGTTGTAGTTCTTGTCCACCATTTTCTCTCTGGATCTTCCAAAACAAATTAAAATGTTTGAGTTTGTCAATACAATTATGGTCGAGATTTATAAATTGTTGTTTGATGATGTCTTACCAAGGGTTCTAGAAGAAGTGAGACTTGTGTTACAGTCTTCCATAGAAGACAGAATAGGAGACCGGTTCCTGTATAAATATTTTATTGTTTTGAGAGTGTATGTGTTCACTGGGGAACCATACAGGTTACCTGTTTTTCTGACTCCAAGAATATTTGCACTTGAGTTTATTTGGCAGAGGTTATGTGTAGAAGAAGAACATTTTAGGGCATTTAAAAAGTCTTCCAATGTTAAATTTCCTCTCAAAGTTGGTCTATTTATTTTCAAAAATAAAAGCACCTTGTTGGTCATAGAGAATTTGTTAGAAGTTATGGATTTTCAGAAGGAACAAGGAATAAATTATGATCCACATCACATTATTTCTCAAAGGAAGCAGTTAAACAAAAATAAACCGTTTTATCATCAAACTATTGAAGGCTTAGATAAAATAGCCAATTTGGCTTATTTTGAAGAAAATTTAGAAATTGATGAGGATAGGAGCAATGAGTTGACTGTAGTGGCTCAAACACCTGATAATCCCAACATTTTGAATAAGAGGATTCTTTCTGAAACTCATGGCATGGATGTGGATGAAAATATTTCTCATAAAAATATTAAAATACACTCTCAAGATGATCAAATTATTTCAGAAGAAATAGTTTCATAGCATTCAAATAAAATGGTCTTGTTCCCAAAGAAGTCTATACAGATGCATCAGTATTCTTTTGGAGAAGAAGGTAGCGTAGAGCCTAGTTCCCATTTCAAATCCAAAACAGAGTTAGTATCAAGTTACGCTGAAAAACAAATGCAATCATCAGAGGAAACTAAAAATTTGCTTCCTTGAGTTATAAATTTAGTCAATCAAAAGACTTCATTGATTTCTACTCAAGACAGAGAGAGGAATACCCTGAAGTTCACCATGGTTAGTGACAAGAAAGTATCTGAAATGGAAGTAAAGTTGGACAAAATCAATGTCCCCGATAATATACAACTCCATAAACAGACTAGAGATGTTATTTACTCTGATTTGTTGCATGCTATTATAAAAATTAATAAATTGCAGTCACTCATGGATAATATGGAGATTCAATTGAAGCATGAAAGCGTGGAAAATAAAGCAAATTTGATTCAAATTAAAAAGTTGCAGGGAGATGTTGTAAGCTTAAGAACCGGACCAGGTAATATATAGGTGACCAAAAAGCTTCTAGAGGAGAAGGACAATACCATTCAAGTATTGAAGAAGAAGCTTAAATTCCCTAATGCTGAACACGCTCAGTGCTAGAGGAGAAGGACAATACCATTCAAGTATTGAAGAAGAAGCTTAAATTCCCTAATGCTGAACACGCTCAGTCCTTAGAATTATTTGCACTTCATGAGGAAAAAGAAAAAATTTATGAAGAGATGATGGACTACAAAGGAAAAGCATCAAAGTTGCAGGAAGAAAAAAACAAGTGGGAAGTAGAAAAAGCCGAATTGATGATGCTGAAAACGGACGGTGAAAACTCCTGGTATCAGCTGTGAAAGATATGGCCAAGAAAATGCTCCAAGTGCTCTCTGCTACAAGTAAATAGTGAAATTATTTGATTTTTTACTATTTACTTGACTTATATAGGCATTTTTGGGTCTGACTTACTATAGTTTGATGTAAAATCATGTTTTAGTGAAACTTTATCTGCCGTAATCCCTTAATGCTAGTTTTAAATGCATTTAACACTTGTTTCTGAGACTATTGCAGTATAGGAGAACTATAGCAAAGAGTTTTGAAAGTTTGTTTATGGATTTTTTGCACTTTCATAAAATGGAAAAGGTCATTGAACGTTTATTATGACACTTTGTCATGCTCGTTAAAATCTAGTATTAAAGGTCCGAGTCCATTTCAAGTTTCTTTCCGTGCTCGTAAAAATCAACATTACGTAAAGAAGTGTCATGGAGTCTTCTTTTGACATCTTTTTTAGATTCCTTAAACATGAAAATATCATCGAATCCATTTCTGAATCTTTCTAGACTTGTAAAAAGTGGCATTGTGTAAAGAAACCTCATGGAGCCCTCTTTAAACTCTTTTTAGGCTCCCTAAAGAAGAAAATATTGTCGAGTACTTATCTTCTTCATACTCATAAAAGTATTTGAATAGTCATCCTTCCGACGGTAGGTTATCTCTTTTTCGGTTTAGATAGGACTATTTACAAAAAAGGAACACTCTAGTCAATCATGACTAGAAGAGTTCTCTAAGGTATGATTTTACACTTTCTCAGGCCTTAGAGACTAAATCATACAAAAAAGGACCCCTTTGGATGTTAGAATAATCAACCCATAGTTTACCCACTTAGACATTAATTTAACTATTTTTGTCTTATTTTCCTAGTTCATGTGTCCCACCTTGTGCAAGTTGTCATTTGCCTATCCATAATGGTCAAACTTTCCTTATTTGACTCATGTAGTGCATGGGAGAGCTAAAGGAATAAATTATACTTTATTCCTGGCCTCGTATGCACCCTTCTACTTTTTATGCTTTATTTCCTGCTTTTTCAGTGTTTTAAGGCAAAAGGAAAAGCTAGACTAGGTGAGGTTGACTAGTTTTTTGTCCTACGCATCCTCCTATCTTTTATCCTTGGAAAAGAATGTATGAGCTGCAATTCTGCCACTCTTTATATTGCCTAAGCCATTTTTCCAATTCGTGAGATCCATGACACATTTGGGATCAACTTTTTACACCTATGGGGGATTTGCTTATTTTTAGTAAGCCTACTTTATGCTAGATTTGATTTTCTCCTCATGCATTTGAATACTTGATGTATTATATTTATTCAGTAGCCTATGTTATTATAGGTTTGGCTATTGTACACTGAGTTCATACAGTTTAGTGTTCAGCTCCAATTTCAGCCTCTTTTGTGAGTGATTTTGCATGATCAATTGTTAATTGTTGTGAGTAAAATTAATCTATCACTGGGTTCAATTTCCACATGGTATCAGAGCCATTGTATATTGTTTCTCTCCTTCAAAAATTGTTTTGCAGGCTTGACATCAGTGACTGGGAGCCTTCTACTGACAGCCAGGACAAATTTTCTAAGCTATGGATCAATCACAGAAAACTATCTTGACTCCCTTCAATTTATTTGAATGGAAAGAAGAGATGGAGATACTGTTGAGACAGAAACACCTCTACAGGGTGACTATGGAAATAGAAGCAGATCCCAATGCAGCTGCAGAGAAGATAAAATGGCACAACAGGAGGGATGAGGCCTATGGTCTCCTGTGTCTGAGTATTTCCAGAGACTTCCTTTTCCATCTTGATGGATTGACATCACCGAATGAAGTAAGGGAGAATATTTCTGATCTTTTTGGAAATACAAATGAGATGAGGGGACATCAAATCGAAAATGAGCTGATTTCTCTGAGTCCAAGTAGCTTTGAATCCCTGTAGCTATATTTCTCCAATTTCAAAGCACTAGTTTTGCAGCTAAAATAGTGTGGGATCAAAAAGAAAGATGATCAACTCATCCTGGCCATCCTCTCGAAGCTAGGCCCTGACTATTCAGTGTTTGTTTCGATCTTCTATGCCACAAAACTGACAGCTTGAACCTGGAAGATGCCTAGCCTTGTAGATTTCATGGAATCTCTCACATAAGAACAGGACAAGATGGTGATGATGAGCACCATCAAACCATCCAAAGATCAAGATTTGATTGCTGGAGATTTGAAGGTGGATTCAAAAATAAAAAAGAAAGCTAAAAATCCACCTGAGCAAAAGAGATACAAGAAACAGTCTCCAGAGGAGCCACAAGGTTCCAAGAAGAACTACCAGAAGAAGAAAAACAAAGGTGAAATGAGAAAGTGTGCATACTGCAATAAGGGAAATCGCACTGAAAGCTCTTGTATGAAGAAGCAAATAGACATGCTGATCCAACTCTTGGAGAAGAATGGAATCTCCCTTCTAGAAAGCTCAAAGAAGAGAGAAGGAGGATCAAGTTCAGATGACAGAGAGAGAGTTCATGCATTGGTTGCTGGCACATCAAGCTCACCCAGTTTTATCATTGATTCTGGAGCTTCAAGACACATGGTTTCGACCAAGGAGGCCTTCTCCTCGCTTGAAAGGTCGAAAGGACCATCAATAGTACTGGGAGATGACTCTCTCACTGAAATTTTAGGCAAAGGAAGGATAGATCTTGATCATGGTTAGTTCAGCAATGTGTTGTATGTGCCTGGTCTTGCCTCCAACCTCCTATCATTGTACCAGATGACCCACACTGGGTCTCCTAAGAAAGTCATATTCTCCCCTAATGAAGTTGATATCATAGAGATCTCAAGTGGTAGAGTCATTGCAAAAAGAGTTGCAAATCATGCTCAAAAGGTATACATGTTCTCACACTTCCTACCCTACTCAAACCCCTCTGCTCTTCTGATTCAGGATAATGTGGCTAGAAAGATTTGGCATTAAATATTTGGCCACCTAAACTACAAGTATATTTTTTATCTAAGTGAAAAAGAGATGGTCATAGGGTTTCCCAAGATAAAATTTTCCAAAGGAGTCTGCCAACGTTGTATCCTAGGAAAACACCCAGAGCATAAATTTGAGAGAGCTAGTCATGAGAGAACCTATGCACCCCTCGAGCTGATCCACAGTGATGTTGCTGGACCATTCCCTCATATGTCCATGAGTCAGGACAAATATGCATTGAATTTTATTGATGACTTTTCCAAGTATTGCTAGGTTCACTTCCTGAAACACAAGTCTAAAGCTTTTGGCCTATTCAAAGTCTTTAAGGCTTTGGTTGAAAACCAGTCTGGAAGGAAACTCAAGGCCCTCAGATCTGATAATGGTGGTGATTATGTCAAGTTTGAGTTTATTAATTATTGTGCAGATGCAGGTATTCAGATGCAGCATTCTATCCCTTACACACCACAGCAAAATGGTGTTGCTGAGAGGAAGAACAGATCACTGAAGGAGATGGCAACATGCATGATGGAGGCCAAAACTTTGCCACCAAAATACTGGGCCAAAGCTATTAACTGTGCAGCCTATATTCAAAATAGGTTGAC
>LPNX010431564.1:269820-326269 GCA_001517045.1 Pseudotsuga menziesii | reverse complement strand
ACAGAGAAGAGGAAGGCTTTGCAGCCCCAAAGCCAAGAGTGTCTTTTTTTTGGATACTCTGAAGATTCAAAAGGGTACAAGTTGATAAATTTGAGCACAAACAAATCTTTCATTGAAAGGTGTGTTCAGTTTGAAGAAGAACCCCTTGCAGCAGTGGAAGTTGGAGAAGCCTCTTCTCCACCTGAACCTCAAGAAGTAAGTAAAGAGTTTGTTGAACATGCTGATTCTGATTTTTCTGATGGAGATGAGTTTATTTCAAACCCTAACATCCCTACAAGGCAAAAATGGGAATCCAAGACACTACATGCAGCAGAAGAGCTAGCTGGGGATCCCAATGACCCAAGGAGGACTAGATCTCAGTTTGAGAGTGGTCTGTGCATGAAGGATCCTATGTTTGATGACAAATTCTATTTGATGGTGGAGTCTGATCCTCAAAAATATGAAGAAGCAGCAGGAGATCCAAGATATCAAACATCCATGAAGGAGGAGTTCATCTCACTCCAAAAGAGAAACACATGGGAGCTAGTGGATCTTCCTCCAGGAAGAAAGTTAGTCCAGTGTAAGTGGGTCTATAAGACCAAATTTGCTGCTGATGGTTCACCACTGAAGTACAAGGCCATATTGGTAGCCAAGGGCTACCCATAGGTTCATGGCATAGATTACAATGAGACCTTTGCACCAGTGGCAAAGATGGATTCCATCAAGCTAGCCTTAGCCATTGCAGCCTCAAGGCAATGGGAGGTACATCACATGGATGTAAAATGTGCCTTCCTGAATGGATATATCACTGAAGAGATATATATGCAGCAGCCTCAAGGTTTTTCTACTAACCCTTCTCTTGTGTGCAGGTTGAGAAACTCATTGTATGGGCTAAAGCAAGCCCCCAGGGCTTGGTATGCCAAGATCGATAGCTTTTTGCTATCACTGAATTTTGTTCGATGCAAATCAGATCCAAATGTATATTTGAATTTTTTTAATGGTTCATTAATGATCATTGTGTTATATTTTGATGACCTCCTCATTACAGGAAGCTCAAAGGCTGAGATTGCTTCCTTAAAAGGATCTATGAACCAAGCCTTCTCCATGACATATTTGGGGCTCTTAAGTCAATTTTTGGGGCTTGAGATTGCTCAAACCAAATATGGAATCAAGGTGCACCAGTCCAAATATGCCTTGGACTTGCTGAAAAAATTCAAAATGAAGGATTGCAAAGCAAGCAAAACTCCTTTCCTTTCAGGAGTGAAGCTGGAAGAAGCTGATTCTTCACCTATGGTAAACAATACACTGTATAGGAAATTGATTGGATGCTTGTTGTATCTAACACATAATAGACCTGATATTTGTTATGAAGTAAGTGTGGCTTATAGATTCATGGATCAGCCTCAAGATATCCATTGGAAAGCAGCCAAAAGGATCCTTAACTTTGTTCAGGGAACAAGGACACACGGGATCTTCTATAAAGCAAAATCTGATATTGATTTGATTGGATTTACTGATAGTGATTGGGCAGGTGATAGCACAAAAATAAAGTCCACATCAGGATATGTGTTCATGCTTGCAGAAGGGCCAATCAGCTGGTCAAGCAAGAAACAGAGTGCCATTGCACTCTCATCTACAGAAGTAGAGTACAGAGGAGTTGTTAATGCAGCAACTCAATGTTTATGGTTGCAGGGTTTACTTGGAGAGTGTGGATTTGAACCAAAGTACTCAACTACCATCTATTGTGATAACAAGAGTACCATTCGAATCTGCAAAGATCCAGTTCAGAAGCAGAGAACCAGACACATTGAGATCCATATGCACTACATCAAAGAACTTGTTCATGATGGCACCATTCACCTACTCTTCTATTCTTCTTAAGAACAAGTAGCTGATATCTTCACCAAATCATTTCGTGAGAAGACCTTCAGCAATCTCAAATCACTACTGGGGATTGCTGATCATGCTGTGAATCATGAGTGAAGACAAGATTCTACAATTTTGTTTTACAGTCCATGTTTAAGGGAGGATTTTCCCAAGTTGGTTTTGCCTCTTTCCTTGGTTGTATGGACATGCAGTATGTAAAAGGGTGACTAAGCCTTGTTTCTAGGCCCTATAATTTTCTGATATATTACTCATAATTCAGGCTTAAGGGGGGTCGTTAGAATAATCAACCCATAGTTTACCCACTTAGACATTAATTTAACTATTTTTGTCTTATTTGCCTAGTTCATGTGTCCCACCTTGTGCAAGTTGTCATTTTCCTATCCATAATGGTCAAATTTGCCTTATTTGACTCATGTAGCACATGGGAGAGCTAAAGGAATCAATTCTGCTTTATTCCTGGCCTCCTAGGCGCCCTTCTGCTTTTTCTGCTTTATTGCCTGCTTTTTCAGTGTTTTAAGGAAAAAGGAAAAGCTAGACTAGGTGAGGTTGACTAGTTTTTTGTCCTACACATCCTCCTCTCTTTTATCCTTGGAAAAGCATGTATGAGCTGGCATTCCACCACTCTTTAGCTTTCCTAAGCCATTTTTCCAATTCATGAGCTCCATGACAGATTTGGGATCAACTTTTTACACCTATGGGAGATTTGCTTATTTTTAGTAAGCCTGTTTTATGCTAGATTTGATTTGATCCTTATGCATTCAAATCCTTGATGTATTCTATTTATTCAGCAGCCTATGTTATTACAGGGTTGGCTATTGTACACTGAGTTAATATAGTTTAGTGTTCAGCTCCAATTTCAGCCTCTTTTGTGAGTGATTTTGCATGATCAATTGTTAATTGTTGTGAGTAAAATTAATCTATCACTGGGTTCAATTTCCACATTGGAGTCTTCTTCCGTATTCATTCAGAATCTCTAAACATGAATGATACCAAGTTTTCTTTTAGTGGACTCGTTAAATTAAACATTGAGAGACCCGTTCTAGGAATGAACCCCTCCTCTCTCATGTTCGTAAAATATATGAGTTTGGACTTATCTTTTGACAAGCTATATTGAGTGTTTGTTACCTTCTTTGAACTCATAAAACTAAAAAGAGGCACTCATCAATCATGATGGGTGAAATGGGAAGGGAATTTTTTTCCAAATAATGGTAGTTGTTTGCTGTTACCTTTGAGCATGGCACTTGTCTGCACATCCTCTTAGTCAATTGGGTATTCAGCTGATCTCTGTGACGATCCACTTTCATGAGTCATGTTAGTCCTTTGAGTCTTTCAAAAGAATGCATTGCCCACTATCAAATTGTGTGTCTGTCCTGTCTAGAGATGCTACCAAGTCTTTTTGTCGTGTCGCCCGATGTTCAAAGGGGATTTGAAGAAGTTCTACCTCTGCAATCTACACAGTCTTTGTGTTAGTATCTTTGAGTCATTTTTATGGTTACTACATGCACATCATTCCAGAACTATGTTCTGAGTTTCATGTCATCAATGTGGGACTCATCATGGCCCTCCTTCGACGATACTGTTCCCAACGACATCAGCTCATTATCCGGGAAATAGTTTTAGAAACAATATTTAGTACCTTGAGATCGGTATGCCTTAATGACAGATTCTCTTGCTCTCGACATGGGTTCACATCATTGACCTTTGATCAATAGAATCAACTAGGTGTTCGACATCAAGACATCTATTCGCACTCAGTAGATTGTACTAGAGTACCTTGGGAATCATTGACATTAATGGTGATATCCCTCGCACTTGTTAATGGTTCACATCATTGGCCAATAATCAAGTGGGTTCTACCATGTTCGACTTCAGATCATTGAAATCACATGGACAGAATCGTACTTTGTGGAAGATGAGATGAAGACACAGGGCATTTGTTTAAAGTGCTCATTGATTTTCCCCAGGTTGCGATGGAGTTTTGTATATCTAGCATGGATCCACATTTGTATGCTCGTGGCTATGCTCAAATTTGAGTCTGTATGACATAGATCTATGTTGTATGTCTGGTAGCTATATCCAAGTTTGAGTCCTCTATCACATGGATCTACACTGTATTCTAGTAGCCATGCTTGTTTATTCCTCTCATGGATCTGCCTTGTATTGGTCTGCAGCTATGAGTTTGGTTACTTATGTCTATGAGTCAACATACTGATGTACTACAGATGCCTACTTGACAACATGCTCTGATCGAGCCGACGTTTTCACCTCATAGTGACGACTTGTTTTCTCAAAGCTCTCGTTTGTCATATCCCTCTAAGACTCATGCTTTGGGGGGCATCCTCTTATACCAAAATCCTGTCACCATCATGTGATAAGACATTTGACATACCTACTTGCCCTGAATCCCAAATCTTAGAGTGGAAACTCATGCTGAATGTCAATCATTTACATGAAAATTCTCAGCACTGTGCTTTCCTTGTTAGCTAGGAGCAGTACCTTGTTCGCACTGCCTATCCCTTGTTATCCACAAGCGGTTCCACTGCTTATGGCCCATGGTCCATAAGCGTTTCTTACCAGAACCGCTCTGTCATTGAAGGAGAAATGCAGTACCTTGGGTAAAAAGGGAAAAAGAGAAGTTTCTTTAGGCTTCTAGATAATAAGCCTCGTGTCCTCCCTTATCCCTGCCATTGTGGGTCAGTTGAGCTTGATATCCCCCATCACAGGATCTTGGAGGCCACCTCACCCATTAATCTCTCAACCTACCCTATCCATTTATCCTTATAAATACAAGCTTACGGCCATGGTTGAGGGGGGGACTCTTACGGTATTATTATGCTATTGGATTGATCACTTGGTCCATACCATTGGATAGCATAGAGAGAGCTAGAGTTGGAGCTTATGGGGATGAGAATGCTTGGTTTCATGGAGAAGCATGTCAACACTATGGCTTGGTTGTTATCTTCTTCATATTTCTATATTAATGCAAGTTGGTTTATGTCCCACATATATTGTTGTTGTTTGATTTCACATGTATGTTGTTGGATTCCTTAGTCACTAACATAGATTAGTAGATTATATTATGGCTGCTTTGATCTATTTCATGTTGAACTTATTACAGGTACATATGGTGACTATCAAATCATTCCATTCCAAGTATCTACATTGTCTAGGGAGAGTATTCAACCTCTGTCCACTATTTGTTTTGGATCAGAACCATTTAGACCAGTGGAACACCTTGTTGTCCGTGGGAGCTGAAATATTCCAGCTAACAAACACCCTCCTCAACATCACCATGTTCTCTCTATCTCTCCATTCTAACACCGTCATGCACAAATATTTCCAAGTTTCATGAGTGTTTTCCCTTGAAAATCATGTTTGCAGCCCTGTACGTTGCTGTCTGCAAAACAACTACCTATGTACCCGGGTATCATGGTATTTTCTACGTGGGCCGAAACGCACTATTTGGGATTGATTAAGTAAAAACAATTACCATTAAAATTAAAAATTTATGCATGAAATTGAAAGAGGAGGGCATGAGTAATTACCTGGAGCAAACGTGGAGTGATTTTGTCGAACAATGCTCCTAGAATCAGCTCTTGAAGTTCTGGATACAAAAGCACTATGGTGGGTGAATTTTCAAAATGGTATGAAAATTTTTATTTTTTCACTATTTTATAGAAAAAAATTGAAATTTTTACCCACTTCCTATTGTTTTTGACTGTATCTGACCATTTCAGACTGTTTGGACTAATATGATGTTGTAGGATCCCATTTTGAGCATGGTTTGAATGAGTCTTTGATCCGTTCATGCATATTACAGGTATCATGTATAAACTAGAATATAGGTTAGGATTTCACATTCGTCTGCATTTTGCATGACCTTATGATCGTTCCATCTTAACCTTTGGTATGAACCCATTCCATGATGTCACGAAACCTTCATGCTTCTATTATAAGTGGCATTATGTGAATGGTAGATCTTTCCTATACATTACTACATGGGTTCCCTAGTTAGATCCTCTTTTTCATTTGGTTCCCATGCTGAAATTTCTCCTTTAGGTTGTGGGAGTGATTTTTTAGTCCCGCCATATCTTTGAGAAAGAGATGCATACTCCTCTTGAACTTTATGTTGGCCATTCCCCCAAGAATCCCTTGTATATATCAAGTTGTAATTGCATTTTCATGATTTTTGCTTACCTTCTTCAACTTTATGCCGACTCCCTGACTTTCAGTTATCATCCATATAGCCTGAGCTTGTCTCATGTCTATCCAAGTAGAGCCTTTTTACATATCTTTTGCATATTGATCTTTTCCTTTTATTGGGAGGAGACCTTCCCTCGAGTGTCGTTATCCTGCACATATCTCCTTTCATTGAGCATAGGCACTTTCCACTTCTTGGAACTAGTTTGCTTCTCTGTTGACACTTGTCTCCTCCTAGATTTGTAATATAAAGAACTTTTATTCTTTTTCAAGCTTTTAAAAATATCTAAAATGTCCAACAAAAATAAAAAAATAAAAATCCAGAGAGGAAAAGATGTTTTATTTGGCATCAGTCAAGCGTGTCTCCTTCGAACAAAGCACTACATATCACATCCATTTGTTGGGTTATTAGTTTGAATTTAGGAGTTGTACTCATTACTCTCAGTTTATCTCCACTGATTGGTTAAGATTCCAGTCCCTATGGAGCCTCTGCTGGTGTCTATTGTGTCACATAGACGTCCCAGTTTACATATCGAGTTGATGCTTCTTACCTTCAGTCACCATTCACCTTTATGCTCTTGTTCGAAGGAAGTTGAAGCCTGAGTCAGTCATTCCTCAATTATCTTGACTTTGCATGTTGGCCATTCCTGATACTGTTAATAGTTCATCCACATCTTGTTCAAGTTCTTCCACATTATACAGCGTTTCTAAGTACCTCGTGTTGGTTGATGGGGAATGCCTTAACTCCCCCCGTCGATGATGAATCTGATCATTCTTTTGATAGTTTTATCCCTGACGATGAATCTAGTGATTCTTCTGACAACGACGATGACCAAGAATATGGACCAGCGGACAGAGGAACCATTGAACAGGTGCCTCAATTAGATATTTTAGAACAACACATTAACCGTTTCATCCCCGATGAATCTAATAATTATTTTGACATGGACTATGACGAAGAGGATGGACCCGCGGACATAGTCACAGTTGAACAACTGCCTCAGATAAATATTCCAGAGAACTCAACCTGTTCAATTTGCCTAAATGATCTCCTACTGGGTGAAGAGGCATTCCAATTCCCATGCAGCCACATATTCCATGGTTTTATATTCCAATGGTTGCTATCGCATAATACATGTCCGCTCTGTAGATTCATACTTCCTCGAACTTAAACATGAGCCTCTTTACTTCTATCACTTTCTCTTCTCATAATTTTTTTTTATGACCTGCTGCACTATTCTACATATGCTAATTAGATTCAAACTACTTCTGCACTTTTCTACATATGCTAATCAGATTCAAACTAGTTCAACTATGTGATGATCACAACTTGACACATGACCGTTAGATTGTTTGGAATGGTCAACTAGGGCCCTTGTTGACCTAGTTGACGAACATGACAATTTTGATGAGACTGCACATGAAAATAATTATGTAAAATATTCGTATTAAGGTGACAATTATGCAATGCTGTCTACACTAACATCAACAATTTTCTATTGATTTATAGCTAATTGATTAAATTATATACCTAGCAATGCCAATATCAAACAAGGAAAGTTCATAAAAATTATAAATGACACTTACTACGTTAAGCGACCAACTAAGTGATTGTAAATGTTTTAGTGTTCTTGCAAGGTCACTAAAACATTTACCATTGAATGAGAGTTACCATTCAATGAGAGATATTTGATGTCTAATTTCTATCTATTGGTAGTCTTGAACTTCCTTTGCGTGAGGAATATATATTCAAAATATTTGTTTCGTTGTAACTAGACTCAATTGAATTAGATATATATTTAGTTTATATTCTAGCAATTTATAAATACAAAAGGGGATTTAGACACTTATATTTATGTATAGATTCAAAGAAATGAAAGGTGATGCTAAATTTGGTCTCCACCTTATTTTTTGGTGATTTGTTTTGATTTCTAATTTTTATCATCATCTAGAAATGGATCCAGTTATGTGTGATAAATATATGATTTAGCTTGAATAGATACTTCATTTCCATCATGACTGGATACAATATGTACATGACATGTTTGACAAGAGATGTAGACATTGTGTTATTTAATATCTAATCTTTTGCACATAATGAAGGCATAACAACAATTTTACCACATTTTGCATACTTTTAGAAATTTCAAGAACAAGGATAAAAGCACCTCCTTCGAAAAAAACAGTCTTTAATAGAGTAGTTCTAATGATATGATTGATGATGCATTAATGTGCTTTTTACTAATAAACATCCAACCAGAAGATAAGATACATAATATTTTTAAGTTTTTAACATCCACTAAAGATTGACATAATTCAAAGAGACTAGTGATTCCAACCAACAATAATAGTCAAACCAAAATAGGGGGTGCAAAGGACTCCCTAAAGTTTGATGAAATAAAATGAAAAATGAGTACAAGAACACCAAGTTATGAAATAGCATAAGAAAAGGCATGCCAATAGATTATCCTTTATGCCAAAAAAATCCCATAAAATGGAGCATTGGTTAGGCAGCTCATCAATGTACAAACAATGTAACAAGTCAAAATACCTCGTGTCTTAGAAACGTGGACCATCGAGAAGTAGAAGATGAAAAAACTAGTATGAAAAGCAATGTTTGCAAATATTGTATGAGGGAGTACATTGCTGAGTGTCTAGAAAATAATTTATCAGAATGACTGAAAAATATCGATACGGATGAACTTGGAAGTTTGAAACTGTAAAACTCAAGAAACACAGCAACATGAAAAGATTTAAAAAAGTCAAAAAACAAAAGAGAACAAAAATATTTGCAACGCTGATGAAAAATACCAAGGATAGCTTAGCCTCAGTATAGATCAGCACTAGACGCTTCCCTTGAGTTCTTTATAGTGGTCCATAGGATTCAATTTGGAACGTGTAGAATCCTTGAAGGATTTTTTTACAGACGTTCACAGTTAAGCTTCATTTTGGAAAAATGTATAGAACACAGGTAGCCAGCCACTCACTGCAACAAAGTAGCATGAGTGATGTGGTGGGGGATCTTATGAAGTCCCAATTATTAATGAAACAAACTCTCTAAGAGGCTCTTTATTCCAAAGAGGAGATAACACACAAGCACCAAATCCCTTGGATTATATCATCAAAACTGGTGGAAACCATCAAAACAACAATTTTGCATATTCAATAGCAATGGGAGATTGTGATCTAAAGGAGATCACATTGTTCAATGAACAAAGTTGATCGCTACCAGACTTATAATATTCTGATGCATTCGGTAAGGTTATATTGATGAATGTATTCTTCATCTCTTTTACCAAAATTTCTAGTTTCATTTAGATTATGTCAAAATAGTCTCGTGTTAATCGCTGCCAGATTTATAATATTCTGCTGCATTCTGCAAGTTTATATTGATGAAAGTATTCTTCACCTCTTTGTTACCATCAAGGTTTACAGCCTATTTCTTCCATACCAAGCGATTGCTTGCATCCTTTCCATGGTATGGTATATACCACTCCTATATTTACTAGTGTATATTCCTAATATTTACTAGTGTATATTCCTATATTTACTAGTATATTCCAATATTGAATGCCCAAAACGATGATAAACTAAAACAATTAAACTCTTCCATCAAATGTGTCACATTTCTTACATGAGGGTGTTTTAAATTTATTTCATGTTTATTTAGATCAGTAGCCTGTTGGGATGCATGAGATTATAGACTGAGATTCAATGCGATTAATAGAGGCATGTGCAATTAATATTAGTGCCTGTGTTCTTTCCTGAAGGTTAAATATGAATTTCCCAAGGTGTTTTTTCCTATAGTGACATTTTATTTGCTTTGTTTATACAGGCCATCCACCCGTATAGTGGACACTATCATCCCACTGAACAAAAATTGTCCAAGCTTCTCAGTGCAACTAAGTAGCATGAGTGATGTTGCCATCATATCATTTAATTTGTAAATGTACATTTTTATTTTCTCCTAGATACAATTAATCATCAAAAGGATGTAATTTATTTTTCTATACTTCAAACTTTTCCCCCTATATAATCATTCAGTGGGGAGAGCACTTAGTCATTTTTAAATCTCAAAAATATTACCTACCATCGCACATTGAATGGGTTATGACTTGACTCTGTGAAAGAAATCAAAGTTTAGAATCACATGAGATTCAAAACGGATAATCAATATTACAAGGGGGCAATCATATCCCTCTAATGCCAATCTCCAAAAGATGATTTAGCTAGAGGTTTCATAATTAGCCAAGTCATTTAGATGCAATAATTTTGTTGAGGTGCCAATGATAGGAAATGCAAAGGCAGATGATGACGCAAAATTAGGGGTGGATTTGAGATTAGGCAGTCTTTAACTTAGGAGAACTAATAATATCTCATTAATGACTCAAGGACAATATACGACAGATTCCAATGTCTCCCTTTAATAATTCCCATTATGCAAATTGATTTGTTAAATTACCCCAGTAACTATCATCATTATCGAGAAATGCCCTTGCTTCAATGATTTCACCAAGAAATGGCATCAATAAGGACTAACTCTCAAACAATACACAAAGAAATAAAAGAACTTGGACTAATGATGGAGGACCAACAAATGAATCAGGTGGCAACAATCTAAGACCTTCAAAGAAAATATTCAAAATAAAGTTGCAAAACTTTTTCATTTCTCTCAATTTTTCTGATTTTTCAAAGCTTTTCAGGTTGTTGAGCAGGCTTTTTGAGTTTTTCATGTCCAAGTTTATGCTTGCCATGTTTTGCCCATTTTTTCCAATTTTTCTAACTTCCTAAGAATTTTTCTCAATGCCAAGTTCTGCAACACTGATTCAAACTTCAACACATGCAATACCAAATTCAAGACATCGTAGGAGGATTGGGCCATATTTTTTTGGCCATACATAAAATTTAAAAAAAACTCTTAAATATATCTATAAATATAAATTTATCTCGATTTTTTGAAAAAAAAAAGAATTATTTTTCTACTTTATTGGACAATCTTGAGGATGATGATTTTTCTAAAATTTAGAGCAATATGCATATTTTGGTATATATGAGATATATACATCCAATTGTAGCAGAACTTGAATTTTTTATTACATATTTTTAACACATTGAATCATATTCAAATTTGAATTGGTACTCAAATATTGCTATTGAAACTAGATTTCTAACTATGTTGATGACACTGATGGATGAGTAGTAGTACAAATACAATATAGTCAAGTTAAATTTGATTGTATTTGATAATATAATACAAGTAGTTGACTCAAACCAAAAAAATAAAAAAATAAAACTTATGTTGAGTGTCAAAGATAAATGCTATGTTACTAGGATATGGATATAGATACGGATTCGCTAGATTTTTTAAAACCCAGCATATGGATACTGTCGGGAAACAACAAGTACAAACAAATATAAACATATTTTTATAATAAATAGAAAATTGGAATGAAGAAACAAAACTATTTAGGAAACACAAGAGTAGAAACAAAAGAGAGTTCTTGTACCATAATTGATAATTTGATAAGTTGTGATATTGATAATTTTAAAAACCATTTCAGCATGAACTTGAAGAAAGTCATAATAGTCTTTTCGTGAGACACATCCACATGTCCCTATCAGCATAGAATAAAGTTGTTTTCTTGAACGCTATGGGAAGACTACAAAAAAATGTAGGTGAAGTGAGCAACACCATAGTACATAAAATAGATCAGCCCTTGACACCAGACATTGACTATATAGATATATCAAATAAACACGTTGAGAGAAGACCTTGATATTGATATATCAGAGTTCAAGAGCATATCTTGACATAAGGATAGATCAGACCATGAGGGGAAGGAATGGGGTTTAGGATTTTAGCCATTAGGTGTTTATGGTTTTTTAAGTTTTTCATTAAAAAATATTTTTTGGGGGGATCAATGGGTCATAAAAGCACAGAAAGTTGTAGGATCCATTTGAAAATTTCAGGAATTGTTTGATTTTTCATGTGATTCGTTTCAAAATTTTAGTATTTTTATTTTATTTTTCACACGATCCATTTCATGGAAAAAGTATATGTTTCCATGGTGGATCCGCTTCCCAAAGCAAATCCGATCCGGATACGTATCAGATCCGTGGATCCGCAGATCCTACACACTGGGGTGGTGGATCTGGTAACACAGGATAAATGTGTCAAACTAGTTTAGCAATCAAAATACACTTTAATTATATGATTGCAATGCAAAAATATTATTTACGTTGAATCCTCCATACGATAATAGTATGTGCACGCAAATTCCGACAAACAAGGGCAAGAGATTTGGCTAAAAGTATGAATTTTGATTTAGTTTTGATTTTGACAATGCCTGCATTTTCCAGGGTTTCGGTTTCTATGTAGCATTGTAAGGAAAGTCATCCATCCAGTAGTTCAAGCTTATGGTTAAGCATAAGACTTGTTTATTTATACAACGCTTACACAAATAATTCTTTAGGAGTAGCCACCAATTATGTGCACTCTCATACTTAGACATGTTCTTGTCAAACTTCTCCTGAATGCAAAATCCAAGCTATAATGTACTTCAGGGAAATTAAAGTTGCACATTGAGTAGACATCTCCTAACAAGGATCTAACACTAGAATAGACCCAAATATAGGTCCAAGTTAAGGACGAGAAAGGAGTCTTGATCATGCAAATGATGCATCGTGTATTATCAGAGTAAGTGCATCCATGTCTGTCAAGTACAACCAACCTTGCTATAAATCACAATGCTTATAGCTGGGACTAAGTTGCTTTGCAACGATGCCTTGTTAACATACTTAATTGGTGTAAAAAAATCTCTAACAGAAACATTTATGATGATATACCAACTACAACTTGTTTAAGAGTATCTCTTGATGTAATGACTATGCATGATAAATATACTCGCTAACTCTGTTTCTTTTGGTTTTTTTTTTAAATCTTTACAGGCATCCATTGATGTCATGTTTAAATGCATCAAAGGATTGATATATAAATGGGGTGATATTATAGCAAGTGCCAAAGGGGCTCTTTGGATTTAATTCCAACGTTATCATGGTTGCGTGGATTCCTAATGGATTTACTACCAACCTTATTTTGAGGGACGAGTTTAGAACTATTCAAAGATCTGACATAGTTAGAAGAACAGTCATTTTAGTTTTTATGGATTCCTGATGGCAGGTACTCGTACAAATTCCATATCCAGTTTCTAGATTGCTTTTATACTAATGTTAGAAAACTCTAAAATGTTATTTAAATACTAATGAAGGCTCAACGCCAATAAGAAATCTAGCTTAAGTTTTTTTTACAGTCCTTTCAGTAAGTCCTTTGATTTTGATTTTTTCCTTCATTGTCATATAGTCCAAAATCCACACAATAGCACTCAATATCTTCATAAGGAGAACATATACTAGTTAAAGAGATAAGCTGGTACAAGATGTAAGCCGCACGAGTATAGTAAGTAAAGTTTGATAAGTTTTTCAACCTTAAGAGACAACAAACTATATAAGCTCTCGTCCCTTCATTCTCAACAATATTCCCAATATGCCTACGGGAATGTGATCTAACAGCTGTAGAATTAAGAAAGGCATATCAAGATCAAATCGGACTTAATCTCCATACAAAACAAAGGCAACAGAGAATAGGAACACAGAAAAGCAGAGTATTTCTAAGAGCAGAAAAAAGCATAATATTGTATTAAAATCCATTGTATATAAAGAAACAGATAAAAAAAATACTTAAAACAAGCAAGAGAACACAGCATTTAATGTGGTTAATTGAAAGATATACCAACCAAATTCAATCGTCGACATGAGCTTACTTACAACATACACCAACAGGCCGCTTGTGGTCCTAAAAAATGCAGGCCAATTGTAATCCTCTTGGAGCTAGACAGAAGCAATTTCCACCTTAAAAAACACAAACTTGCATCCATCGCTTGGGTTTAAACACCAAAAAACACAAGCTTTCATCCATTGCTTGAGTTTAAACACTAATATCTGATAGGGTTTGATTTCTCATGTAGGGTTTCAAAGAATCCTTGTGCAGCAACGAGGTTTTGCAATTCTAGGATTAAGAAGAAAATATCAGCACATATTGGGCAATTGAAAAAGATGTCGATAGCCATTGCAATCTGCACAATGGACATGAAACCCTATGAAAATATATAAATATTCACACAAATGCTTGGACGAAAATCAGGTATTAAAACAAGGAACGGGAAGTATATAATTTGATGTGGCAAATGCAAATAACAGGAACAACATACATCACATACATCAAATAAGGTCAAACAAATGGGGATGAAAAATAGACCGGCATACCTTAGTGAGCCATGCCGGAAATTCCTTGATCTTGGCGAGCACAAGATCTCTGAGCCTCCATTGTCTACAGCAACTATTTTGCCTCCTTGTCTTTTATCTTGTGTCATGTCGTAAAACCCTGATCTATTTGATTACTGGCTATCAATAACCTCCTACGATGATTATTTCCATCCTATCCCAATAGTTAATCCCATAAGCTGAATCCAAGTAGCCAAGTAACCCAGCCCAGAACTATGAGCCCATGCCATCCCATGCTATCCCACCCACGCCATACCAACCCAATTGAGTAGCCCAACCCATCCTGGGAGCCAAGCGAATGAGCTGAGCAGCTAATTCTAGTAGCAAATCCAAGTACCCCATATCCCATGAGGTCAACGAGCTTCTTCGTCGGGTGATTTGGTTTAGGCCAGTCCTAAAAGTGAGGAGGCATAAAAACACAAAACAAGAAAAAATTATTATATATGATTTATATAACCACTAGTTAGATAAGTGATAATGTAATCACTAGTTGCATTATTTTATGCTTTACAAGTGTTGTATACCAAAAAACATTATTAATTAAAAAAAATTATAGAAATTTTATATTTAAAAAAAAAACTATTATATAAAAATGGTTGTTATAATCCTTTTTTTAAATGATTTATCCAGGTTAGGGTAATAAACATTATAAAAGGGCATGTTTTGCAAGGAATAAACTCTACTTTAATTTCCCCTATGTTATTATCATCGGCCCACCTAAAAATGAAATATGAATAAACAAGAATAGCGAATTAGAGTGTTTTGATGATGGTGATGACGATGGACACAATGATGATGATGATGACGACGACAATGACGATGATGATGATGATGACGATGATGATGATGGTGATGATGATGATGATGATGATGCTAATGACAATGATGGTGATTATGATGGAAATGATGATGATGATGATGTTCATGAAGATGATGATGATGATGAGGATGATGAGGATGATGGTGATGATGATCACAGGTCAATGATGATGATGACGATGATGATATGATGATGATGATGATGATGATGTCGATGATTATGATGATGACGATGATGATGTTGATGATGGTGGTGGTGATGATGATGTCGATGATGATGATGATGATGATGATGATGATGTTGATGATGATGGTGGTGATGATGATGATGCTAATGATGATGACGATGATGATGAGGATGATGATGAGTATGATGGTGATGATGATGATGGCGATGATGATGGACATGATGATGATGATGAGGACGATGACTATGATGATGTCAATGATGATGATGATGGCGATGATGATGGCGATGATGATGATGATGCTAATGATGATGATGGTGATGATGATGTCGATGGTGATGATGATGACGATGAGGATGATGATGATGATTACAACTTGTAAAGCATATAACTCATAATTAGTAACCCAATAGAAATCCTCCACATTTTAGCATCTTGTAACAGAGAACCCTTGCCTTTTATCTGTAGAATATTTTGAGCATCATCACCACCACCATCATCATTTTCATCATCATTATCATCTTCATCATCATCTTTTCCATCATCATCATATTCATCATCATCATCATCAACATCATCTGCATCATCATCATCATCATCATCATCATCATCATCATCATCATCATCATATTGATCGACATCATCATCATCGCCATCATCATGATCATCATCATCATCATCATCATTTTTAATGTGGCCATCAACATCATCACCATAATCATCATCACCATCACCATCACCATCATCACCATCATCATCATCATCATCCTCTTCCTCCTCATCATCATCGTCGTCATCATCACCATCACCATCATGATCATCATCGGCATTGTGATCACCATCATGATCATCATCATCTTCATCATCATCGCCATCATCATCATCATCGCTATCATTGTCATCTTCATCTTCATCATCTTCACCGTCATCATCATCATCAATTATCATGATGATGATGATGATGGTGATGAAAACATGTTTCTAACTAGTTAAAAACATGTTTCATCATCATCATCGTCGTCGTCGTCGTCATCATTTTCATCATCATCTTCATCATCATCATCAGCATTGACATCATCATCATCATCGTCGTCGTCGTCGTCATCATCATCACCATCATCGTCGTCATCTTTATCATCATCATCTTCACCATCATCATCATCATCATCATCAATTATGCTGATGATGATGGTGATGATGATGAAAACATGTTTCTAACTAGTTAGAAACATGTTTTCATTATCATCACCATCATCATCAACGCGTCCATCATCATCACCATCATCATCATCATTGTCATCATCATCGTCATATTCATCATCATCATTGTCATCACCATCTTCATCATCAACGTATTGATCGACATCATCATCATCGCATCATCATGATCATCTCGAGTCTACCTAGCCTAAGGACTTGATGTATTTGCATATGAAATATATAGTTGTTGGAATTATACCGCACCATCAAATTTATTGGGTTTGGGTATTTTTAATCCCATCAACAAAGAATGCTTTTTGTGTGTTAATATTTTGAAATTTACCTAGAAATAGTTGGTGCTAAAGTGGAGCTAGAAAGCGCCTAGTTTTGCACCTAGACAACCTAGCATGAGGAGAATTTAAATGTAATTGACTTGGTATGCTAAAATGGACGAAATTTGTGTCCACTTTAGCACCATACCAATATAATGCGCCTAGTTTCTCACATAGGAAATCTAGCATTAGGATAATATAAATTGAATTGAATTGGGGAGCTACAGTGGACCCAATTTATGTCTGCTTTGTCACCATTCCAATAGAATGTGCCTCATTTTGCACCAGTAAAATCTAGCATAAGGACAATTTAATTGTAATTGATTTCATGATTTCATGATTTTGTTTAGTTAAAAGTCTTTAACTTTCAGCTACAGTGAAATAAAGGATCTAGTAGAAGTGTTGAGGATATTTGGGTGGGTAATGAAGGTGAATTCAAATATAATTAGTTTGCTAATTTTTGTAATCAAGGATAACTTTTTTAGGTTATTTGATTTTTTTAATTACCAAAATAATTATGTTTTGGATATAATAAAATAACAAACTAGTGATAAATAACATCTAAAAAATCAAGAAATTAAATACATTCATTTTCATTAACATCATGTGTTCATAATTGCCATTGACATAAGGAATATTAATCAAGACAAAATATCATAATGCTCATAGTCATCATAATTTCCATCCTCCTCCTCCTACTCATCATCGTCATCATCATTTGTTTACTCTTTAGAGCCATCTTGATATAATTCACCTAGTTTTCCACCTAGACAACCTAACATAAGGAAAATTTAAATGTAACCGATATGGGATGCTAAAGTGGACACAATTTGTGCGCACTTTAGCACCATACCAATATAATGCACCTATATTTGCACCCAGACAACTTAGCATAAGGAGAATATAAATATAATTGATTTTGGGATGCTAAAGTGGATGCAATTTATGTCCATTTTATCATCATCCTAATAGAATGTACCTAATTTTGCACCTATACAACATAGCATAAGGAGAATTTAATTGTAATTGATTTGGGATGCTACTCTAGGTGCTAAGTGCACATAGTTTGACACCTAAATGGTAACCATATATGCTTTAAATGATAACAATGATGATGACCTAGATGACAATGATGATCTAAATGAAAATAATGACGGTGATGTTGTCAATGATGATGATTATCATCATCATCATGACATCATTTTCATTGTCATCATGATGATCACTATAGTCATAATCATAATCATAATTTCCATCATTATCATGATGATCATTATATTGATGTCATCATTTCCAACATGATCATGTTGATTACTATATTCATTATCGTCCTCATCATCATCATTTCTGAAAATTGGCCCACAAAGCATGACACCAAAACCGTGGATGATGTTAGCACCAAAATCCAACCTCTTAATCGGCAAAGCTTTTGGAGTGGGAGACACCCTATAAACTATATCCATCTCACCATTGTCATGCTTGTGGGATTTCCACAATAACAGTGATGTTAAAAAACACACTAATGTTTCAAAATACAAAAAACATGTGCCAACAGGTGCACCACTTCAATACATGGCCCTTGCATCAAAATGATCGACCCATGTCGTATTTTTTTCAAATGCTCATGATGCAAAACATGAAAAAATTGGGGCATCTTAGTTTGTGCTAATTTAGAATCACTCTACAACTTTATTATCAATGTAATGAAAACAATATGTCATGTTGGTGTTGCATTATTATCATCTGTAAACTTTTGGCATCAGGTTAAAGATGTTTTTAGCATCAAGTCATAATCATATATTTGCGATGCGTATCCAATTATCAATTATTATTTAATCATTGATTAATTAATTATCAATTATTATTTAATCATTGATTAATTAATCATAATTATTATTTATAAATATTACTTACTAACTATTCATTTGTTATTGTTAATTATTAAATATACCTCTAGTTGTTGCACTAGGTGGTTGTCTTAATTAAGTGGAAAACTGACCTTGGTAACATCAGTGTTAGAGTTTATACTTTTATATTGACATTCCTTAACTTACATCCATATTGATGTTTTGGAAAAAAATATGGAAGAGAAAGAAAGATAGAGGTGGCCTCCCATTGGTAAAATGGAAAAGGCTTTCCAAGACAAAAGTTATGGGGTTTGGGGACTATATAATGTCCATCATTTTTTGAAATCCCTATATTTTAAGAGACTTTACAGGGTCATTATACATTTCCTATGTTTATAGGAAGATGTAATTAAATCAAAGTACATACACCCCTTTAATTTGGATATAGATCAAATATAGAATAAAACTAGTATAGAATGGGAAGCTTTAACTCTAGCATTTCCCCCTGTAGGTCAATGGCTTGCTCGAAAAATTAGAAATGGACAGAGTTTGAATAGGGGAAGATTTAACTCTGTCATTTCTACTTATAAGGCCAAAGATGTAAAAAAAATTGATCGACTTATTCAAAGTAACACTATGAGCATTATTGAAATGCTTGTTGCTTCATTCCATTTTAAACAAAGACCAAAATGTCCTTAAGGGTACAAACAAAATTAGTTTTTTTGTTAATATTGATATCCACTTCTTGTGCCTTGGATTTTCTTGGTAAAAATGAGGGAATGGATGGGGGGGTTTTCCAAAACAACCTTGTAGGGTGACATTTTTGCAGCACCATGATAGGTCTTATTGCAATACTACTAGCTTTCTGCAAGAGAGGTGTAGGGGGTGGGGGGTGGGGGAACTACTAAACCCAATGGACATTTAATTCGATGTAAAACCCAATGGGTAACAATATTTTTATGGTCAACACCTCACAACCTCCATTACTTATTATTAACTCCAATATCTCAAGTCTTGTAGTATCCAAAAGTATTGTGACATGAATCATCATCATCGACATCGACGTTGTCATCACCATCATCATCAATTCCCTATGGTACGTCAACATCATCTTGATCATCATCCTCATTATCATCATCATCATCAACATTAAGTACATCATCAACAAAATCATCTTCATCATTGTCATTATGGTCACTCATATTCCATTAGTGTTCTTAATCACTCATTGCCATTAGGATTCATTTCCTGTAATTGTTAAGATCATTTATATGTTGTTACAGTCATTTCAATGATAATAGGGTCATTTAGATGTCATTATAGAAATTTAGGTGCCATTAGAATCAATTAGGATCCAAAAGTGCTACCACATGCATAATCATTGTTGGCATCCACATTGTCATCATCATCATACAATAAAGCAACATCATTGTCTTTGTCATAGTCATCATCAATTTAATTGCAATATTAATGAGCAAGGATCCCTACTACCTCACAAGAATGGATGATATAATCTTATACTTATCAAATAATATCCATATGCTCCATCATAATTGTCGTAATGCGTCATCGTCGTGTTGTTAGAACCAATTAGATGCAATTAGGGTCTATCAAATGTTGTTGGGGACACTCAAATGCCAATAGAGAAATTTAGGTGACATTAAGGTAATTTACCCCTCATTAGGATTAATCAAAAGCCAAAGTGCCAGGATTACGATCATTTAGGTGCTACTATGATAAATCAAGATCCAAAAGTACTATCACATGAATCATGATCATTGACATTAACATTGATATATCTGATGTTATGTCGAACGTTTTCCGAACATAGTTCCTACATAATTCCTAGCTCTAAACCTAGTGCAATTCCTAGCATGGTTCCTTTCAAAATTTATGGCATTATTCCAGGGGTTACACCTAGCTCTATACCTTATGCTATGTTGGAAGTTTTATAGGCGCAATTCCTGGCTCTATACTTGGCACTATGTTGGATTTTTTTCTTGTCGAAATTCATGGCGCAATTCATGTCACTAACCTTGGATTAATATATGGTGTTATGCTATTCAAAAAGTTTTTTTGGAGGCTATTCTGGGTGTTAAATGGGATTCGTTTTT
Source organism: Pseudotsuga menziesii (assembly GCA_001517045.1). Taxonomy (NCBI): domain Eukaryota; kingdom Viridiplantae; phylum Streptophyta; class Pinopsida; order Pinales; family Pinaceae; genus Pseudotsuga; species Pseudotsuga menziesii. The sequence goes on along the minus strand of LPNX010431564.1, from coordinate 305,363 downwards.
GGACACTAATTCAGAGGTTAATTGGGATGCTAATTGGGACGCTAATTAGGATGTTAATTAGGATGTTAATTGGGATGATAATTGTGATGCTAATTGGGACACTAATTGGGAATTTAATTGGGATGCTAATTAACATCCAAAATAACGTCAACTTTTAAAAAAGGACACTAATTGGGACGCTAATTGGGATTCTAATTGGGACGCTAATTGGGATGCTAATTAGCGTCCAAAATAGTGCCAGATTTCAAAAAGGGACGCAAATAATGCCATTAAAAGCGGCATCCCATGGAAAAGCATACACTTTTTTCCAAAAAATGATGAAAAATACACTAAACGTGATAGTGGACGCTAACAAGGAAGCTAAAAGGTAGTGCTTTGTGCTCTTCTCATTTAGCATTAATTAAATTCAGCATTGTCTATAGGTGTTTAATTAATTAATAATCTTTATCATATCATACTTAGAAGAATTATTCCTTACCGATGATCACATGTATTACCTTGGGTCACATAGTCAGATACTAAAGTAATTGACTCTACAGGTTGTTAATCCCTAAAGGAGACTTATAGCACCTAGTGACCATGACTAGCCATATGTATTCCCTAGGAAAAGCTAGGCATAATTAAACCAATATTCTCCTTGGGAAGATAAAGAACATGGTATCAACAAAAAAAGAGATGTGATGGAAGAGAATCCATGACAAAAGGATTGGCGATAAGAGAATTTGCGATGAAAGAACCCGCGACAAAAGAAGAGCATAGCAGTGAAAAGTGCAACTCGATAAATCATGGGTAAGGAGTTATTTAGAATAAAGAACACTTTTGGTAATAAAGCATCATTGTATTTTTTGCTGATAGTGCCTATTCTTAGTTGTAACTAAATGTTCGAGAATAGAAATGATAGCCTATTGGATAACAGAAAAGAGTCGGTTGATTAGGATAGGTAGGAGCTTATAAAAGCGAAAATACAAGCTGCATGCAGGATTCATGTTGGTTATTGATTGTTGTTAGAGAAGAAAATAACAGAGATTATTAGCTAAAGGAAAGATCCAGGCTGTGTGCGGATTGACAGAGGAGTAAAGGAGAGAGGAAGTAACTATATCTAAAACCTAAGAGCATGAGAGCAGAAATGTATGTCTCAATTGTAAAGAATACATAAAGAAGAGTATGCAAGATGAGTGCGCAGACAAAAGGTTCTAATGTATTTCTTAGCCCGCATTAAGAGAGGCTTTGCAATTTTTCCCAGATGGGTTTCCATGTTAACTGTTGTGTGTGTGTATCATTGACTAATATGCTTATGTATGTTGGATGTATGCTATAAATAAGTAAATATAAATATTCTTCTTTGCATTTGTTTATGAAGAATCCATTTTATGTGTTTGTCAAACTACATATTGAATGAATCTTTAATAAGGTTTTTATGTTGATTATTATAATATGATTAGAGTGGTATCTTGAATGAAAAGACAGCTGATAAGAATTATAAACCCTTGCTTCAGTTGAGCAGTGTGATAAGGTACTACAGGAGTAGAAATCACACTTAAATGCAAAACCCTTTTTCAGGTAGTTCCCCATAAGGATATCTCAGGTGAGACTACATCTGCATCACAGGTTTTGTTGGCTGAGCACTACTCTATCGGGTCGATATTTGGGTCTTTGTTGACAACTGAGGATTTGAACTTGGGTCGACCACAGGAGAAATCAAACAAATGGTTTTGTTTTTGGGGCCATAAAATTTTTTAATGGGGATATGTTGTGGCACCCGATGAAGCCATAAATTCAGGATTGGTGGATTCTAAGGAAATAGAATTTGTACGAAAAGAATGTGAAGGATCTCGGATGAATTCAACTGAGTGGTTGGAGTGATAACTCTATACATATATTCATGATATTTTCTTTTGTTAATTTCTTGCTTTCTTGTATGAATGGTTGTTGAGGATAACAACCAAGCAGAGAAAAATCCAAGATGGAGAACTGATATATTTGAGTCCTCAGTTGATTCAAAGGCTGAAAAGTGTTAGCAACCTCATGCCTAGGGAGGTTGAGTTCTGTGTTCATAGTATTTTGAAAGGATATATCACTGAAATTTTTTTTGACATGACATATTCATAAATTGAGGCAAAAATAAATAAAGAAGTAGACAGAGACACCGTTGAACAACTTCCTCGGTTAAATATTTCAAAGAACCATATTAACTCAAGCTGTGCAATTTGTCTAAATGATCTTCAATTATGTGAAGAGGCACTCCAATTCCCATGTAGACACATATTCTATGTTTATATATTTGAATGGTTGCGATCGCATAATACGTGTCCAATCTGTAGATTAAAACTTTCTTGAACTTAAACACAATGCTCTTTATTTTTATTTTTCTCACTGTAACTTTTCAGAATTGTTTTAATTATAAAATTTATATATTTTTGGTTGATTTCACATGTACATGTTGTTATATTCCTTAGTCACTAACATGGATCAGTAGATTATGTTCTGGTATCTTTGATGTGTTCGCATGTTTGATCTGATTGCAGGTACACAAGTTCACTATCGAAGCAACATTCCAGGTGTCTACGACATCTAGGGAGGGTATTCATCCTTTGTCATTCACTCATTTGTTCTAGATCTGAACCATTAAGACCAGAAGAACAACTTTTGTCTGTAGAAGGTGAAATATTCCTGCTTAGAGAATTGGCACAACAAGATTTTAACTGTGTCAGAAACAATTGAAGAGCATATGAGGTCTCACTCAAGATATATATAGGAGCTGCAAGAACCAAGTTTCTACGGTGGCAAAGGAGGTATTTATCATACCTAACACCGACATAAAGTACTAAGACAAATTATGAACTACAACCATTAACTAAAAATAGTTTACAACAGTACCCATTTTCGTATCATTGATTTAACTAATGACTCGTGATGTGTTGATTCATATATTTGTCCATAAATATTCCATCATGCAATGAAAAACAATAGTAAACATCACACAAATACATCATGCACATTCGACACAAATATTTTAGCGTTGAAAACCAGTTAAGAGAAAAGCACAAGAATACACACTGTGGGAAGTGTGCGCACCATGTGAACTATCCCCATATGCACCTTCCTTAACTCGATGTCAAGTTGTCACCTCAAAATTCCCTCCCATGCTGAAGATATGCGTTGTCCATTAATTCACTTGGTGTTAACTGCCTTTAGTGCTTCACAATCAATGCCATCCATAGGAAACACTTTGCATAAATAAAAGAGTATATTCCTTAATTAACTTAAACTTGTTTTCCACAAGTTGAACTAAACTAATGCCTTTGCAATTCAAGTTCAATGGTAATCTTACATGGGAAATTGAAATTCTTACTCTATTTTTGTGCTCTTCGCATTTAGCATTAATTAAATTTGGCATTGTCTATATGTGTTTAATTAATTAATAATCTTTGTCATATCATACTTAGAAGAATTGTTCCTTACCGATGATCACATGTATTACCACGGGTCACATAGTTAGATACTAAAGTAATTGACTTTACAAGTTGTTAATCCCTAAAGGAGACTTATAGCTCCTAGTGACCATGACTAGCCATATGTTTTCCCTAAGACAAGCTAGGGATAATTAAACCAAGATTCTCCTCGGGAATATAAAGAACATGGTCTCAACACAGAAAAGAGATGTGATGGAAGAGAATCCAAGACAAAAGGATTGGCGATAAGAGAAGTCATGATGAAAGAACCCACAACAAAAGAAGAGCATAGCAGTGAAAAGTACAACTCGATAGATCGTGGGTAAGGATTTATTTAGAATAAAGAACACTTTTGGTAATAAAGAATCATTGTATTTTTTGTTGATAGTTCTTATTCTTAGTTGTAACTCAATGTTTGAGAATAGAAATGATAGCCTATCGGCTAAAAGAAAAGAGTTGGTTGATTAGGATAGGTAGGAGCTTATAAAAGGGAAAATCCAAGCTACATGTAGGATTGATGTTGGTTATTGATTGTTGTTAGAGAAGAGAAGAAGAGCTATGATTAGCTAAAGGGAAGACCCAGGCTGTGTGTAGATTGACAGAGGAGTAAAGGAGAGAGGAAGTAACTATATCTAAAACCTAAGAGCATGAGAGGAGCAAATTCTGTCTCAATTGTAAAGAATACATAAAGAGAATTCTACAAGTTGAGTGCACAGACAAACTGTTCTAATGTATTTCTCACTCCATATGAAGAGAGGCTTTACAGTTTTTCCCAGATGGGTTTCCACATTAACTATTGTCTGTGTGTATCATTCATTAATATGCTTATGTATGTTGGATGTATGCTATAAATAAGTAAATCTAAATGTGATTCTTTGCATTTGTTTATGAAGAATCCCTTGTATGTGTTTGTCGCACTACTTATTGAATGAATATTTAATAAGGTTTTTATGTTGATTATTATGATATGATTAGAGTGGTATATTGAATGAAAAGACAAGTGACGAGAATTATAAACCCTCGCTTTAGTTGAGTAGTGTGATAAGGTACTACAGGAGTAGAAATCCCACTTAAATGCAAAAACCTTTTTCAGGTAGTTCCCCATAAGGATATCTCGGGTGAGACTACATCTGCATCACAGGTTCTGTTGGCTGAGCACTACTCTGTCAGGTCGATATTTGGGTCTTTGTTCACAACTAAGGATTTGAACTTGGGTCAACCAGAGGAGAAATCAAACAAATGGTTTTGTTTTTGGGGCCATAATTTTTTTTAATGGGGATATGTTGTGGCACTCGATGAAGCCATAAATTCAAGATTGGTGGATTCTAAGGAAATAGAATTTGCATGAAAAGAATGTGAAGGATCTCAGATGAATTTGACTGAGTGGTTGGAGTGATACCTCTATGCATATATTCATGACATTTTCTTTTGTTAATTTCTTTTTTTCTTGTATGAATAGTTGTTGAGGCTAGCAACCGAGCAGAGAAAAATCCAAGAGAGAGAACCGATAGATTTGAGTCCTCAACTCATTCAACAGCTGAAAAGTGTTACCAACCTCATGTCTAAGGAGGTTGAGTTCTGTGTTGATAGTATTTTGAAAGGATATATCACTGAAATAGCTGTCGACGTGACATATTCATAAATTGAGGTGAAAATAAATAAAGAACCAGACAGAGACATTGTTGAACAACTTCCTCGGTTAAATATTTCAGATAACCATACTAACTCGACTTATTCAATTTGCCTAAATGATCTTCAATTGGGTGAAGAGAAACTCCAATTCCCATGTGGCCACATATTCTATGGTTATATATTCGAATGGTTGCGATCGCATAATATGTGTCTGCTCTATAGATTCAAATTTCCTTGAACTTAAAGACGATGCTCTTTATTTTTATTTTTCTCACTATAACTTTTCATACTTTTTTTTATTTTAAAATTTATATATTTTTGGTTTCTATCGCACAATACCTATCCACTCTGTAAATTCAAACTTCCTCAAAGTTAATGACGATCCTCTTTACTTATATCACTTTCTCTTCACATTATTTGTTTTCAATATCTGCTGCGCTATTCTACATATGCTAATCAGATTTCAAACTACTACTGTACTATTCTACATATTCTAATCAGATTCAAACTACTTCTGCACTATTCTACATATGCCAGTAAGATTCAAACTACTTTAACTATGTGGTTATCACAACTCGACACATGACCGCCCAATTATTTGGAATGGTCAACTATGGCCCTTGCTAACCTAGTTGATGAACATGAAAATTTTGATGAGAGTGCACATAAAAATAATTATATAAACTATTCATATTTAGTGACAATTATGTGATATTGCTCTCTACTTTAACATCAACAATTTTCCATTGATATATGGCTAGCTAATTACATTATATAGCTATCAATGCCAATATCAAACAAGGAAAGTTCATAAAAGTTCAAGGCCCTTGGTAAGTTAAGGGACCAACTAAGTGATTGTAAATTTTCTAGTGTTCTTGCAAAAATTGCAAGGCCACTAAAACATTTATCATTGAATGAGAGATGGAATTTAATGAGAGATAGTGGATGTCTAACTTCTCTATATGGTCTTCAACTTCTTTTGCTCATTGGAAATACTTGTTTGGTTGTAAGTAGACTCCATTAAATCATATATATATTTGGTTAATATCCTAACAATTTATCAATATAAAAGGGATTTAGACTCTTATATGTATGCATGGATTCAAAGAAACTAAAGGCGATGATAAATTTGGCAAGCGTCTTGTTTTTTGGTGATTTGTTTTGATGTGTAATTTCTATCAAAATCTAGAAATAGATCTAGTTATGTACGATAAACAAATGATTAAGTGGAACATGATACTTCATTTCCATCATGATTGTATATAATATGTACATGACATGTTTGACCCGAGATGTAGACATTGTGTTAATTGATATATAGTCTTTTGCATTCAATGAGGGTGATAAAACAATTTTACCACATTTTGCATGCTTTTATAAATTTCAACAACAACGACAAAAGTACCTCCTCATTTTATCTAAGAAAAAATAGTCTTTAACAAAGTAATTCTAATTATATGTGTGATTATGCATTAATGTGCATTAATGTGATTTTTATTCTTGTTATTGTATGTTCTTATTTCTAATAACCATTGCAAGTTTCTAACTAACCTTTTACACAATAGAGTTAGTTAGAAACTTGCAATGATTATCACTAATTAAATTCTGCATGGTCCATATGTGTTTGATTAATTAATCGTCTTTATGATATCATGCTTAGAAGAATTGTTTGTTACCTATGGTCATATGTATTACCGTGGGTCACATAGTCATATAAAGTAATTGACTCTATAGGTTGTTAATCCCTAAAGGAGACTTATAGCACCTAGTGACCATGACTAGCCATATGTTTTCCATAGGACAAGTTAGGAATAATTCAACTAGGATTCTGCTCGGGCAGATAAAGAATATGGTCACAAGATAGAAAAGGGATATGATAGAAGAGAATATGTGATGGAAGAAAAGCCACGACAAAATTATTGGCTATAAGATAAGTCGTGCCTAAAGAACCCACGAAAAATGAAGACTAGAGCAGTGAAAAAGACAACTCGACTCATCCTCGATAAAGAGTTATTTAGAATAAATCATGCTTTTGGTAATAAAGCATGATTGTATTTTTGCCGATAGTGCCTATTCTTTGTTGTAAAGGAATGCTCGAGAATAGAAATGGCATCCTTTCGGCTAACATAAAAGTGTTGGTTGATTAGGATAGGTAGGATCTTATAAAAGGAAAAACCCAAGATGTGTGCAATATTGGTGTTGGTTATTGATTGTTGTTAGAGAATAGAATAAGAGAGATGATTAGCTAGAGGAACGATCCAGCCTATTTTCATATTGACAGAGGAGTGAAGGAGAGAGGTAGTAACTAGATTTAAAACCTAAGAGCATGAGAGAAAAGAAGTATGTTTGAATTCTAAAGAATACCTAGAGAAGAATCTACAAGTTGAATACATAGGAAAAATGTTGTAATATATTTCTCATGCCAGATAAGGAGAACCTTTCCCCTTTTCCTAGATGGGTTTCCACATTAATTTATGTCTCTGTGTATTATTGATTAATATTCTTATGTCTTTGCATCTATGTTATAAATAAGTAAATCTGAATGTGTTTCTCTACATTTGTTTATGAAGAATCCTTTGAATGGGTCTATTGCACTACTTATTGAATGAATTTATAATAAGGTTGTTATGCTGATTTTTGTGATATGCGGTGACTCGTAATTAGACCGGTATCTTGAATGAAAAGACAAGGTATAAGAAGTACAAATTGTGGCTTCAGTCGAGCACCGTGATAAGGTACAAAAAGAGTATAAATATCCATATAAATGCAAAAACCTTGTTCTTGTAGTTCCCCATAAGGATATATCGGGTGAAAGTACATCTACATCGTAGGTGCTACCAGCTGAGACCTGCTTTGTGAGATCGATAACTGGGTCTTTGTTGACAACGAAGAATTTGAACTTGGGTCGAATAGAGGAAAAATCAAACAAATGGTTTTGTTGTCGAGAACATAATACATTTTAATGCGGATATGTTGTGGCACCCGACAAAGCCATAAATTCAAGGCTGGGTGGATTCTAAGGAAATAGAATTTGCACGAAAAGAATGTGAAGGATATCGGATTAATCCGACTGAGTGGTTGGAGCGATACCTCTATACATATATTCATTAGATTTTCTTTTGTGAATTTATTATTTTGTTGTATGAATGGTTGTTGAGGATAGAAAGCAAGAGGGGAAACTTTCAAGACGGAGAACTGATAAATTTGAGTCCTCTTGTAACATCTCCAAGATTCAGAAAAATATTTTTTTTTATATAGTCCTAACTGTAGTTGTAAACAATATTTAACATAGTCATGACAACACTTCAACTTTGTTTTAGTCTTGAAAACCATTAAACGATATGATCTTTAGCTTGTGTTTATAGTCGTTTATCTAACTCACATAATTCTGATATTGTGACAATGATATTATGCGACTTATTGTTATAACGACACTATTTTGATTAATGATACACCACTTTTAGTTACTATCAGTTAGAGTTTGATGTACTTTGCTAGTTTATGTTCTAATTCTTCTTGACTTGAAGGCTATGTCGATATTATGTTAAATTGGTTTTGAGCTATGAAAGCTATGTTATAGTCTTTCTTCTTTATTTATAAACAACGTATTGTTAATTATGCTCTATATTGTTTGTTAAACTGCTCAATGAACTAACGGGTTGGGTTATGTTATTACTTAGATTGAGATCTAACACATAGGCTATTTGATTTGAATGAAGGTACCCTATGAAGGAGATTCCTTTCCTTACTAAGCTGCATTCAAGGATCCTAAGGGACACAAAGAAAATAAAACCAAAGACAAGGGGAAACACATAAATAACCTTGGTTTAAAAACTAGCACCAAGTGAATAGGTTGTGAGAAATTCAATATTAATCGATAGTTTGCAAACATTAGAGTTTTTTGGTTTTTGGTTGAATAATTTCAACACACTAGCATTAAAGTGTTCACATGAATATTCCTACAGCCTTCAGCTGGAGTGCAAACCCATCAAATCTTAAACCCTAAGGTTTAACTTACCTTGTTTCTCTATTTCGTGATGTATATTTGGTTTGTTGCGAGGGTGAGAACCATGGATTCTCATCTTAGTTCTTGACATGAGTATTTGGGCTTTGTGATGGCTCTGGATTGTTTTTATGTGTTGTAAAAATGTATCCACTGTGGTTTTGAAACTGGTAGTGGACAAATAATTTCTGTGTGTAATTTAAAATCTAATTGTCGACAATTTGGGGAAACTTCATGTTTGTTGCTTTTGTAGGTAAATAATTTTTTATTTATTTATATTTTCTAAACACATTTCTTCCCTTATAATTTGTGGGAGTAATGACCTATGTTGTGTGTGTTCAAGTAGGATTTTTCATCCATGGCTGCGACAGAGGGGTGTGGCTACTGTTTAAGAAGAAAAGGTGTCCACGAGTTTGATAAGACCTGTACATGCAAACTTTTGGCTCATTGTGGCATCATGGATTGCGTTATCTAGATGGGAATTCATTCCTACATTTTCTTGATATGGGATGTGAACCCATCTCTACGTTTGTATTTTGGCATGAAAGTGGTAATTCTCTTTGGTATAGCTGCGAGTCATTTACATTTTGCAACTATAATGGAATACTCTTCAACTGTGGATTTGAAGTGACTGTGCAATAGATGTTTAGTGTGAATAGTGACATGCTTTATGTTTTGATTTAAGGTGTGTTGAACAATCCTACAAATGTATCTCCAAATGTAAATGTCTACTTTCCTTACGAACAAACATGTGAGAGATTTTGTTGATCTATTTATATAAACATGATTTGCTTAACAATTTTGTAGCTTTGTTTATTCATAAAAACTATTACGCTCGTGAGGTCATTACTCTGATTCGTTTTGATTTGAGAAAGCCTTTGAGGCTACCGTTAACTCAATTTAAGTTTAAGTGGATGTTATTGCTTTTATAATAATTATTTTGTGTAATACGTAAGGATGTTACGATTTCTTTTGTATGTTTAAGATGTGGATGATAATACTAAAATGGCCTTCAGCATGCAGCCAGAGTTGTGGCATGTCGATGATCTCGATTTAGTATTTTTATTTGAAATAAAAACTTGTATTTGACTGGGCCATAAATCCCTTGTAATGTAACTCTGCTTAACTGAAATCCTTAACATGATTCGATCTCTAAACCTGGTTTATTTACTATTTTAATTTTGAATCTTAATTTATTGTAATTGAATCTAGGGTTTTAGGCCGTGAGGAAATTTTTTTGTCGTAGATTGGAATTCATATATATATATATACGATATAAGATATAAGGTTTGAGCATAAACATATTGTTTTTGATGTTGTTTTCAGTTCAAATGTTTGGTCTTTGTTTTTGTAAAACCCTAATATGTGTGTGTGTGTGTGTGTACACTATGTATTTTGAGGTTTCATATTTGAGACCCTTGATTTGGAATGAACACTGATTAGTTTTTATATATATATTTACTTTAAAGTATACTAATACTGTGAAGTGAAATAATATCTTCTCAAGATTCTTTCTTGTAGTTGAAACTTATGAGTATAGAATTGTATCTATTATTTATTACTGAAATGTATACTTACATAGATATTCTTTTCAGTAAAACTATGAAGGGAATATAAGGTTCTTAAAAGAGGTTCTGTAAGGGTTTAAAATTATTTCTTTTAAAACTCTAGTACATATATGAAATATGATACCATAAAACTAACTGAGTGAAGTCGCAGGTGATAAAAGAAGGTTTCACTAACATTGGAGGAAACAATTCTAACTAGGTTACTGTTATTATAACTAGTAATAAAAAGAAAAGAGAAGAAATGTTTTACCTATAATCGTTGAATATTGAAAAACAATACTAACTATAACCTCATAGGAATGTAATTACAACTTCCTTTCTCAGAGTAATACAAACTCTTATCATTCAACTTTGTATATATTGAGCATACTTTCTAAACAAAATACAGATATAGAATTAAATCACAGATAAATAGCAAACAGTTAGAACTTGGATAATTTGCAGAAGGGGGACAAACACCCAAAGGATACTTTTCCATGGCATTCCTCTCCTAAAGAAGCAAGTATTACTTACTTAGGAACCCCAAGCCTATTCACTGAACCACTAGGATAAAGATCATTGGATAATAACACTCAGTAAGAGACTTACCTATGCAATTTAACACTCAGTAAGAGACTTAGCTCAACAATTCCACTTTAGCTATCCCCTCATCAAATTCCTTATGTTCCTCACCTTTCAGTTTTGCAGCAGTCACAAGGTTCAATTACCTAGAAATAGAATCTAGTGATCCTCCTTTTCAATTTGATGGTATTTATAAGATTGCCTAGATATTTGGTTCAGTTTTGTAATTAAATGAGCTACCTACTTAGTTCCCCCTCTCATAGAACATGACCACAATTTTAGGAATTTCGCTTCCTGCAACAGCTAGTAAGTGAAATGCTAGTGCTGCCACTTGTCAACTAGCCTTCTATAGCTTCTCATTCCTCCTAGTGGTTCAGTGAACACTATTTCAACAGTCTCCTTTGGATAGGTGTCTCTGCTATTTAATTATTAAAATAAATAAATCTTCTTATAGTCATCCTTGACCAACTTGGTTATAAACACCCCCCCTTAAGTTCAACATCATCCTCGATGTTTGTTAAGTTTATTCCGAGTCTTCCTGGAACAAATATGGAGATTCCTCCCACATATGACACTCTAATTCCTGGGTTGCTTCATCTAGAACGAGGTGTTTCCATTGCACCTTTACCTATCCAATGGTGTGATTCCCAAGAAAAGTTTCCCTCATGTCAAGAATACAGTCCGGTTCCGCCTGAAAATATCCTTCAGGTTCTACCTGAATAACATTCTAGTTGATCACATGAGTATCATCATGCATATATTTTAGCAAATGCTTCAACCCCGTCCATTTTCCTACAAAACACAATTTTATATTTCTGGATAGAAATAAATTTAAAACATGATCAATATATTTTGTTTCTTGTTTGTTTCATTTTGTGTTGGCACGGTACTTGCATTAGGTTTTCTTGTTGAATTATATTAAGATTTTCATCTATGAATGATTGCACTTACATTTGAAGGAAAAATCTTGCATCTCATGTAATGGCATACCCTATTTTTCATTCTACACATTGCACTTGGCATTTCTTGTTAGGTGTGCATATTTACTTCAATCCTAAGTCATAACTTCATTAGTTCCATGATCATTTCCATTTGAGTAATCACAGCCAATTAAATCAATGCTTAATAAAATGAAGTACACTCTATTGTTTTATAGGGTGCATCAACAAGATTAGGTTTTAGGGTCTTGGAATAGTTTATTGTGAGTTAATTCTCCAAGACCACTAAACAAAAGAAGTAGGTGTTTGTCCAGGTGAGAGTGTGAAACCCTTGGTATAATTAGTGTTTCTCAGGACGCTTCTCTGACACCGGAGTTGAGCCCGAGGAAGTGCACACGATTGTGATTGGGATGACCCCTAGTCACTTTCTGTGAGCACCAAAGATATTTGCAAGATTGTATTTGTATATGTGGGCCTTTGAGGTATGGTCAGTGCACCCTTGGGGTACCAGTTTGTGCTTTCAAGCTTCAGGATTTCCTAACCTACCCATACTGTTGATCCTACTTGTGACTATTTTCCTGATTATTTGTTATATTTAGGTGAACTTAGTTTCCTTACCTAGTTATTGAAGGGATATTTGCATAGGTTGTTCTGTAGGTGTCCTTTCCAGGTAGGGGTCAAACAACATAGTTGCTATATGTGTTGAAGCTGAGGGCCACTATAATTGGTTACGAACCTTCAGTTGTTGTTTATGGGAGTCTCAAGCCTCTCCTAGGTGAGACATACCTGCTTCATTTGAGAGATCACATATCCTACCCTTGGTTTGATTTTATTTCGGCTTTATATTTTCTTAGGTGTATGCTCTATGCATGCTATATTTCTTATGGTTGCGTAGCTAGATCGAGTCTTTTCTTTTTATTAATTCATTGTGGATCCGAGTGTGGCACTTCTCCGTTCTCATCGTTTAATAGGAATTCTTCCTTCTACGTCTCCTCTTCCTTTGGGAGAGAGAACTGAACAGTCCAGGAGGACTCATTCTCACTTTGATTCACACACCATGGGTGACCATGATCCTGAGATACTGGATATCCCTGATCCTCCTCATCCCATATGGGAGGATGAACCTTCAAGCACATATGGGACTCCGGTAGGGTTTGGTCATCATTCAACTGGACTGTCACATGAATATATTTCACAATTCATAGATTTCATGAACTCTAATCACCGGTACTGGCTTTCGGGTGATGAGACTCACCATGCATCCAATATAACTAGAACTATTAGGTATGGCATGCCTGATATTCTAGAGACCGATTTGGAACCCCATGTCAGATCGGGTGTTGACCCTGTTGTTGCACCTGGGGCCACTTCCATTCATTTTTAGGCAAAGAGGTTTGGTAGCGCTAGTCCCATTACACCTTACATCTATGCGATGGAATTTTATTCACACACACATCCTAGGCCTAGCACTAGTGTTCCCATTTGGAGGCCAGAACCTAGACATGTGAATATTGGGGGAACAAGTTATATTCCTTCACATATTCCATCATCTTCAACACCAATCCTGATCTTAAAATTATTTAAGCGTCTTTATAACCATGATTGGCATGTGAAGTTTAAGATGTTATACATGGATAAGGTTTATACTATATAACATTATAAAATACTATTTGCATGGGGTCATGGTGGCCTTATCACAAGGTTTGGGTTCGATTCCCATAGCCCCAAAATAATTTTAAACCATAATTTTAACCATTTTCACCATTTTTTAACTATCTTTATCGAAAATTCAAACTTGAATATCTTCTGCATTGGAAGGTCTTTTTCCATGAAACAAGTGTCGTTGGAAAGGTGTTGATGAGCTCTTTCATTTTGTAATTATGTGTCTAATTTTTTAAGACTTTAAATTCTATCATATTTGAGATGATCCACCTGGATCAAACCTCCCCACTAGAAAGCTTTTTTACCACAAAAAGCATGAAATCATTCAAAAAATAAGTGAGGACATATTCACCTCACTTGTCTTGTATCACTTGTCCATTCTTGGAATCTATACATCTGACTGAACATGACAATCATCAACACTGCATAGATATTTTTAAGTACATTCACTCATTTTTCCACAAAATCTTCATTCAATATTGTAGGAATAAACCATATACTGCTGATCAGTAATAAGATGAATACAAACATTGAACATGTGAAAGACTTTGTACTTGTATCATGCTTATGCTTTATCATAGGAAACTTATCAACCATAGTAGATGTATTGTGATGCAATGACACTTCCTCTTCATGCTTAGGATTCTTTTCTTCCTTAACTTGCATAGACATAAGTGGCCAATTCTTACTTGCATTAACAACTCTTTTCAATTGATGTGTAGTTCCCATTGATTTGTCATTTTTATATGAATGTGAGTGTACTATATACTCAATTCCTTCCGTAAATAAATGATATTTATTATGTTCTCAATAGAAGATTGCCTTTCAATCATATAAATATGGGCTTCCCCACACAATTCCACTGATATCTAGTGGAACCACATCAAATTCAACTTCATCTACAAACTTGGATGTAATTACAAACTTGAGATCACATTGTCTTGTTACTTGTAATATGTTATCTTTGCATACCCAACCTAATGGATAAGTTTTCTTGTGTGGTTTAGTTATTAATCCCAATTGCTTAACTACTTCTTCTGAAATAAGATTAGCTTGAGATCCACTATCTATGAGTGTGTCGATCTTGGTTTTTTTAGTGATTACCCTTATATGAAATAGTGCATTTATTTTTCTATATTTAAAACCATCGTGATATTTAGATGCAGAAGCACATGAAGAACCAATGTTAGAATCATAACTAACAGTGGTTTTACCTTTCACACCTACGATTGATATCTTTGTTTCATCCTCAGAATCTAATCTAAGGTCCTCAACAATCACCGTAGCCTTTTTCTCCCGTTTTGATCCTTAAACCACTTCGGTTTCAATTCTAGATGTAGCTTCCAATAGTGTTTTGCATAATGTCCATCTCTATGACAGTGTGAACATGAAAGCTTCATATCCACTTTCTTCACGGTAGTTGCATGTTTACCTTTCCCTTTTTCCTTTCCTTCTTTTGACTAACTGGATTTAGCTGAACAAAAATCATGAACACCATTCCCTTTTGACTCAATGTGCGTAGCTTGCAGACATACCTCATCCCGGTTAGTCAGATTAAACACAAGTATTGTATGACACAAATAATTATGCAATCCTCCTATAAAATTAAGAAGAGTTTCTTGAGTGTAAAGAGGTATACCCAAAATCAAAGATCTCTTTCTGAATTCCTGAGTGTGCTCTTATACATTCTGACCTTTACCTTGCTTTAAGTTTTTCCAATCCATCATGGCTTGTGGGATATAGCCTAATGCATAAAATTGTTTCTTTCACGTTGAAGTAAACTCATACAAGGAATAAATAATTTTACATTTTGTACGGAGGTCTTCCTGTGTCTTACTCTCCCATCAGATGAGTGTGGTGCTTTTAAGACAGAAAGTAGCTAACTGGATTTTGACTTGATCATCCACCAGCTTTTGAATCCTGCTATACACCTCAATCTACTTGATCCAATCATCTAATTTTTCTGCATTAATTTCACCATTATATGTAGGAAATTCGAACTTAATATCAAATTTCAACTAAGGTAAATCAGACTTAGCCTTCTCAGGTTGTTTCTTGGAATTTGAAGAAGCAATATTGGAAACTTTTAGAAGAGTAAGAAGATGGAGAAGAAGGTTTAGGGGGTTCTTTTCCTTTTCTTGAATCGTTATTCTTTATTCTTTTATTCTTATCCAACCTTTCTTGATAATATGCAAACAACTTTTCAACTCTATCTACCATCTGATAGAAAGCTTTGTGGAAGGCCTTAGCATCTTATTCTCGGTAGTCTTCACTTTTTATTTTCTTTCTTCTTCTTGAGCAAATTTTGGAATCAAATTATTCAATCTCTCCTTCACCACGTTGAAACCTGGATCTTGTTAACATAAAAACTTCAAAATGCAATGGTTAAACTCGCTCTGATACCACTTGATCTGAAAATTATTTAAGGATATTTATAACCATTATTTGCATGTGAAGTTAAAAATGTTAATTTTACTCACAAACAAACTTTAAAATGCATATTCAAATAGCATCCATCAACACATAAACACATACGAATGTAATAAAACCATCAATGGACATGATCTAATAATGGAGTTCACCAACCCCTTGGCTACGTCTCCGGGCCACTTCCAAATGGGAAGGTCGATAGATAAAATATTCAAATGCTTACAAAATATGTCTTCTACAAACACTTTTGAGTTCTGTCACTTAGACATAGAAATAGACTACACCACTATGTTCCTCTTGAAAAATCGAGAAAACTGAGTATAAAGTTAACCCTTTTCTCTCGAGGCCTCCTCTAGCACGCAATTCGAGACAACCAATCTACACAAAAAGACAAAAATACTAAATGTTCTAAACTTCGCCTCAGGAACTGTCCCTGTACTTGTCTGCAAAAACCCTATTTCCAAACTCTATCCCATGGCTAGAAAATTCGGTGCTTTTATAAGCCAAAATGGTGGTTTTGGGGGCACTGGCCATCAAGCCACGTGCCCATTTTGCAACGTGATCTCTACGCACGGTTAAAACATTATGGCGCCATTTGTTATCCAAACTCATCAGACTGGTGTGTTGGTTAGAGGCACTGGAAATTGTGGAGAAGGTTTCGGGTTCAAGCCCACATATATCTCCTTAATGCATGTTTTCGTTACCACGTGTTAGGAATTGGATAAATTACAAGACATAATGTTTAATAAAGGGCGCATTTGATGGAAAATGTGATACGGTTGCATTTAACATCTGGTTTGAATGATAAGGTTCGCATATGATATAACAATCCACCTTATAACAAACTTAAACGGATATGGATATGGTAAAGATATGGTTTATTACATGGATAAGGTTTTGTGATATTGTTATTATATCATATAAATTTTGGCGCTTATAGTTTAGGCTCCACGTTATACATGGATAAGGTTTATACAATATAATATTATAACATACTATTTACATGGGGTAACGGTGGCCTTATCACAAGGTTTGGGTTTGATTCCCATAGCCCCAAAATCATTTTAAACCATAATTTTAATCATTTTCACCATGTTTTAACCATATTTATCAAAACTTCAAACTTGAATATCTTTTGCATTCCAAGGTCTTTTTCCACGAAACAAGTCTAGTTGGAAAGCTATTGAAGAGATATTTTATTTTGTAAGCATGTATTTCCTTTTTTAAGACTTTAAATTCTATCATATTTGAGATGATCCACCTATATCAAATCCCTTCAAATGCTTTTTTAACATCACATCCTCCTCCTAATTCTAGTGGGCCTTCAGGTCGGAGTTCTCTTGTTAGCCATGTGCATTCTACTTCTTCTCACACCGTAGTGTCACAAGGCTATCTGCCTCCTTATGTGTCAGCAGGACATGTATCTAGGCTATGGACCATCTTATGGATCTTCCCATCGACCATCTCATGGTTTAGCTTATGGAACCTCTTACAGACCTTCTTACAAACCATTTTATGGAAAAACCTATGAAACTTATGGATCTGGGTATCAACCTATGTATCAGTCTCGTAATTATGGCTTTGTAGCACCCCAGTATCATGGTATTCCAAATTACAATGCTTCCATGCAACCCTATATGGGTCAAATGGGAGGAGGTTACTATCCCACTAGTTAAGGACATGGTTTATATAGAAATCAACCTTATGTGAACCAGTCCTATTAGGGAGTGTGGAGCCAACTTGCTCAACCTAGGCTGCCTTTCCTTGCGGCTTTGAATCTACCTGATTTGTCAAGATTGACAAATGATCCTGTATCTCATGACCCGGCATGACCTGTGGTTCCTACCAAAGTTCCTTCAGACATTCTAAAGTTCGAAGGAAAGTCTGGTGAAGATCCTGGTGATCACATCACGACCTTCCATCTTTGTTGCTCTTCGAACTCCTTGAACGAGGATTCTATTTGTTTGAGACCATTTCAACGCACCCTCACGGGTCCTACCGCGAAATGGTATATAGATTTACCTGGGGGAAGTTATACTTGGTTCAATGACCTAGATATGACATTTCTTGATCACTTCCATCTATTCCTGTGTTATGACACCAGTACCAAACTCTTGTCGGCATTTTGGTAAGACAAATCCATTCACATTTCGAATCACATTCAAGATTGGCGTAGATAGAAGATATTGATTAAAGCCTTTATACCACCAGAGTTTCTTCTATAATTGTTCCTCAAGTCATTGTTACCCTATATCGCGAAGGATTTTTCCACATCGGAGTTCAAAATGAGGACCTGTTGGCGCCCCAACAACTCCCCTTGATTTTGTACGAAATAAAGGGGTCTCCATGTAATTTTTTGTGAATACTTTCTTTTGATCTCATCTTTCTTGATTTGTTAGGTTATTTCATGGTTTTCTTCCTTTCATTCATACTCTCCACTCTGCTTAACTTGATTTTCATAAAATTAAGAATGGGTGGTTTGACTGGTCATTGTCATCTAACTCTATTGGTTTCCTAGTTGCTTAACAATGATTGCATACTCTTATTTGAACTTGATTGATCACATAACTTGGTTTGGTTGAATTGGATTAGACTCATATTTCGTCACTCTCCAATTTTCGGTTCATTGAGCATAATTGTCGTCACTCTTTGATAAATTAATCTAATTACTTTCTCTTTTGGAAATAATTATCTAATAACCAAAGCTTTATTATCCTTATTTAATCTTCATATATTTTATTCGGTCATGAGAATCTTTTGAAACATGTGATAACCAAAAATAATCTCAAAATAGTATTAATTGAACATTCAAACATTACATAGTCAAACTAATGTTTCTTTTGACTAGTTATTTAAAAAAGTTATAGCCATTTATATAAATATAAAAATTTATGGTTTTTTCTTAAATAATTAAATCATATTTGAAATATTATTTTTACCAAATATAAATATTTAAATGATTCAATTAAAGGATATATAGATTATGAAATCTCAATGGTATTTCAAATTACCAAAAGTGAAAGTGGATAGAAAAACATCATAAATCTTAATGCTTACTAAAAGAAATCAAAATTCAAGTTTTATTTAGAACATGTTAGTAACACATTTTTGGATATCATTAAAGTGTTGACAAGGTATAACCTTTCGAAATGTTTGAATTTGGAAAGTAGTGGATGATGACTATACGTATTGGCTTTTGGATTTTCCTTAAAGAGTTATAAAATTAATTCATGAAAACCTATATTGGAGACTTTATATCGTTCTTTTATTTTATTCTGAGAGAAAATTATTATTGAATGACATATCTTATACTTTTGGATCTCTCTCTCATTCATGCCAAGTGTTTAAACATAAACATCAATACAGTATCTCTTGCATATGATTTAGGTAGCCAGGTGTAGATCGTATCTCCACTTTTCTTTGGAAAATGGAGGCTTCACAGAACTACCAAAGTTACAATTAATATGATTGCAGTTATGTTATTATGGATAATTATAATGCATAGTGCTAGCAAGCAGTAGCATGGATTAAGGCGATGAAATTGCAGAGATACCAGGACATCACGAATGGAGAACATATGGTGAATTCATGAAGTGAAATGGGAAAATTCTTATCCTTGTTTTATTTCATCCTTCAAAATGTTGACACAGCTCATGCATATCTTTCTTTTGGTGATTCAATGTGTATGTTTGATGAAAGTTTGGATATGGTTAATCCTTTTTTTATTGTTTTTGCAGATATTTCAATGACTCTAAGTTGTTACTAGATTCTGGCAGATACAGCCCAATCTTGTTCAAGTAAGAAGAGATGAATTTCGTGAGTTCATCGGGGAAAAGTGGGAGAAGCGTTACAGTAATTAAAAAGCTAAGAAGAAACCAGATTCTCGTCATTTTTCAGGTGACATTTTTCTATAGCAAACTGCGGGAAAATAAAGAAGAAATAACAAAATCTGAGATCTGGGTTTTTTACAGAACGGGCTCTTTTATTAGACATGTGGGGAATCTCCTGAAAAATGTGAACCATTTGAGAGATTTGGCAGGTTCTTTGAACACGTTTTTTTTTAGTTGCGGCCAGCATGGACTTAGTTCACTTCTAAAGTTTTCTATTGGTTTGTATTGAAGTATAAAAACAATACCAGAGATTGTTTTTTGGGGGTAGCGCTTATCAAAACTGGAGAAGATTTATTTCTTCAACGTTCTGTGGTTTTTTTTTTCTATATCCATGGTTTTTGTAAACCAAAGAAGAGGAAATGCTGCTGCCAGTGTGGTTGGAATCCTAAAACTTGTGATGAACAAATATAATACAACACTTAATATTATTCTGTATATTTGTGTTTTTTTAGAACTATTTCTGAGGATTACTATATTTTACAGACATACTGAAGACATTAGCTAAGTCTATCAGTTATATAATGATGTCTTAATGTTTTTTTCCTGTGTTGATTTCCTTTTCATATATATGTATCTTTATATTATATGTGAAAGCACTTTTGTTAATGGATTTTGAACAAAGTACTAAGTGTTGAAGCATGGATGGTTAGGTGTGATGTAGAAAAGTAAATGAACTTCTTCATGTTTCTTTTCTTCAGTTGATAATGATATGATTTTATACAAAGTACTGACTATGTGAGTTGAACTTTATTCATTTCAGCGTTAGTACTTGAGTGTATTTTTCATACTTCAATACTGTGTTCAATTTATTTCGATTATGAGTTTTTTTCATTTTCAAATTAATTTATGATAAAATGTTATTTTATTATAAGTTGATTTAGATCTATCTCTGCTGAGTGTAGGATTTTCTAACATTGCAAGATCATAGATCAAAGTTTTAAATAAAACTTGTTATCAGATTATTAATTCCAGCTCCCAGTTTGGGATAATTAACTTGCATTTAGGTCATTACAGGATTAGGAGCTACTATTTTTCTGTTTTTATGTACGTAGCTTAGGTTAGTTTTTCAGCATCAGTTAATCATTAGGTTAAATTTATTTGATTTATTAGAGGATTCTGTTTTAGTCCAACTTATCTCTTTCACCTAAAGAGACTCTCGAGTTTGAGATCACATTTTATAGGCAGCAGGGCCTTGATCCTATGAGATATAGTTATCCCAATCATACACAAGACTGTAGTAAGTCAAGTGTGTAGGTTGTCTTTCCGTAAGTTGGCCTAGGTCAGTATATTTAGCTAACAGGATCAAGATTTTTTTAGGGCCTAGTAGTTGTACTTGATTTATGCTCAGTATGGGCTCCTTTATGACATCATACCTAATGCACCACAATCCAATTTCTACCCCAACTTTAAACCTGGGTCACATGCCGATGGTATTGTTGGCTCTACAAGTACCAAACATGCGGACTCAGTTACGAAAAAAGTGACACAGATATCACTCAACTTGTTTGCATTGGGACAAGCTACAACTTTGTCTCATCCTACCCAATCGGTGGATGTACTTTCAGTGCAATCATCGAATGCGAAAGGTAACCAACAACCTGGAAGGAATAAAAAGAAAGGAAAAAATAATCGAAAGGGTGGGAACAAGAATGATAATGATACCAATGACAAGAACACAAATAATGTCGGGGGTGGAAGAAGCCTAAGAGGAAGGTAAAATTTCCTTGCAAGTTGTGTAAGGATGACCATATCACTCACTTGTTCCCTCGAATGGAAGATTCCTCGAAGTTCATAGCACAAGGCCTAGTTGTGTTCACAAATCCTTTACCAAATAATCAAAATATGAACTCGAGGACCATGGATCCTAGTTTTGATTCTAGTGGAACTCAAAACCCGTCAGATGCCACTACTGGCCATGATTTCATCAACATGGTAAAAGCTATGAATGTTGTGACACATTCCAAATACTATGGTACATCACAACCTGACCTTGGGAAAGAACCTACTCCACCTGAGAGCTCTTTACGAATTGAAAATCCTACGGATAAGCCTGAAGCTATGCCTTTCATTTTTAAGGGAGTCTTAAAATGCTCAGGGCACAATCCTAATGCTCGAGCCACCCAAAACTATTCAATTGTCTAGGATTTGGGCAAAACTCCTTGCGCAATGTCTTCATTAGAAGTGATTCAGACTTTTCCTCCGCAAAGGAAGGCCTTTTTTTCTGCTCTTAGGGTGGGTGATGATAGCTCTCCTTCCGTGATCAAATTTGAAACTCATGGAATCCATCCTTGCTTGCCTTACTATGTGTCTCTTTTGATTTTCATAGAGTGTCTAAACCACACCATCAAGCGCACTATCATTGATGAAGGTGTTGCCACTTCCGTGATATCTTTGGCCTATTGGAAGGGCTTAGGTTCCGCCATGTTGTCTAAATCTATGAACATGTTGACTGCATTTGATGGAAGATCATTTCGATCACATGGTATACTTCCTTCCTTAGAAGTCCAATTGGGGGGGAACACTGTTGTGATCGAGGTTGAGGTGGTTGATGTGCCCCTCGAATACAATCTTTTGCTGGGTACGAACTAGATGTACAATATGTAAGATGTAGCCTCTTCCCTACTCTAAGTGGTCTATTTTCCTTTGGATGGGAATATCATTACTATTGATAAAAAATATTTCCAGAATCTGTGTTTAAAAGCATCATCGGGAGCTTCTATCCCGATTATCGATCATTCTCAACCGACAACTGAGAATGTGGGTGTGGGCATGTATCCTTCTCTCATGGGAATCTTTAGTTGTCCTATGCATGTCCTTATGATTGTGTTGAGTATTAATGAGGCTTCGACCTTGTTGAATTTGGTCTTGTTTCGCACCTCTCATATGGAGGATCCTTGGATTCTTCCTTCACCGAGTACTTCGAGTGATATTTCTGTACCTGTCAAGATAGACGTGTCATTTCCCGCAACATTGGTGGCATATAAAGCTAATATTGATCATGTTGTAGAGCCTGGTCCTTCCTCTTCGCAGACGAAGGAGGAGGACCGTTATGTGCTGCATGCGTGGGAAGCAGAGTCATCTCACTCTCAAGACTTCCTTAATGATGTTTTTCTGTCAGATGAAGCTATTCTTTAGGCTATGTCTAGGATAGAACAACCTTGGGGAGAGTTGCACCAAACATTGTATTTCCTTCCTAAGCTTGATCAGTAAGAGTGTGATTACTTTAGGGCGATTCTAAGTGAGAAATTTGATAGGCCCATGGTCTTGTTAAGCTCTCCTCATCATATTGCTGAAGGGAACATGGCTAAGTTGTCACCAATGATAACTATCAATATTTCTTATGTTCCTGGTAAGATTGAGAACGTGTACACTGGGGTGGATTGTTCCCCTGATGAGAATAAAGAGTACACTGATCTTTTAAAGGAATTTCGTGATGTTTTCACTTGGTTGTAAGAAGATATTTTGAGAATAGACCCTCGCATTGTCGAACATGAAATCAAAACCTATCCAAATGCCAAACCGGTTCGAAAACGTTTGTGTGCCACAAATCCAATGAAAGCGTCCACTATTAAAGCAAAAAGAGAAGCTTCTCAAAGCTGGTTTCATCTATCCCATTCCCTTGATGGAGTGGGCTTCAAATATCGTTCTAGTGGATAAGAAGCAAGGAACAATCCAAATATGCACTGATTTCTGTGATTTAAATTGAGCATGTCCTAAAGAAAATTTCCCTACACCATTTATTGATCAAATCTTGGATGAGTGTGCAGGAAGTGTGGTTTTATCCTCTATGGATGGATTTTCTAGATATAATAAGATACAAATTAAAGACGAGGACCAACATAAGACTGAATTTATTTGTCCTTGGGTAACTTTCACATATTAGAAGATGCTCTTCATCCTTAAAAACGCCAGTGCTACGTTTCAACGGGCCATGACCTTTTCCTTTCATGATCTTAAAAATATTATTGAAGTGTATTTGGATGATCTAGCTACTCACTCTCACTTGAGAGTCCGTCATCCTTATCATTTGTGGTTGGTTTTTGAAAGATGTCATCATTATCAAATTATATTAAATCCTCATAAGTGCATCTTTTGTGTGAAGGTTGGTCATTTACTAGGATTCATTGTGTCGAAGGAGGGAATTAGAGTCGATCCCTTGAAGGTTGAGGCAATACTTCAATTGACTCCCATGCGTAACATTCAAAATCTTCAATGTTTACAAGGAATGGCAAACTTCTTGCGAAGGTTCATGGTCAATTTTTCCAATTGGACTAAAGGATTCATATATTTGTTGAAGAAATACACTCCTTTTTACTAGGATCAGTGAGCCTAGGAGTCTTTTGATGCTTTGAAGAAATCCTTGGCATTGGTCCCCATGCTTAGTCCACCAGAATATAGTTGTGACTTCTTGACTTATGTGGTCGTGTCTCAAGAGAAGATTGGTATTGTATTGGTTCCAGAGGATTAGGATCTCCATGATCATGTCATCTACTATCTTAGCCAAAACCTTACTGATGTGGAACTTCGTTATATCCATGTTGAGAAGCTTGCCTTAGCCACCGTCCATGTGGTTCAGCGTTTGAGGCATTATATCCTCCTTTGCCAAACTTTGGTTGTAGCTCAAATTGATCCATTTCAATTCATCCTCACTAGAAGCATGATTTGGGGAAAGTATAATAAATGGATTGTGATATTGTAAGAGTTTGATCTCGAGTTTGTTTCGGCAAAGTTGAAGAAATCATTAATTTTTACTGAGCTCATGTCAGATTTTCCAAATTTTGATGAAGGGGAGGTTCATGAGGATTTTCTTGTTGATGAGAATATCTTTCTCATCTAAACCCTCGACCCTTGGTATAGGGATATTATTGCTTATTTGCAAACATTGAAGGTTCCTACTCACCTCTCGTGAGATGAGCATTGAGGACCATGTCACGTAGTGAAGAACTAACTTATAGTGGATGATACTTTGTAATGTTCTGGGGTTGATTCCATTTTACATAGTTGCTTAATTCATGTTGACGATGAGGTAGTTCTTAATGATTTACGTGGAGGGGCGTGTGGTGGTCATTTATATGGGATTTCTACAGCCCAAAAAATTCTTGAGAGTGGGTTATTTTTAACCATCCATCTTTAAAGATTGCATTCATCCGGTCAAGAGGTGCCACCCTTGCTAGGTGTTTTCATGGAATATGCGCTCTTGTCCTTCCCCTTTGCATCATATTATCACCGCCAGTCCCTTCACCAAGTGGGGGTTGATTTTATGGATTATAACCCAGCTTCGGCTAGGGGGCACCATCATATTATTGTGGCTGTTGATTACTTCATGAAATGGGCAGAGGCTATGCACACTATCAAATCATATGGTGAAACAACTGCACACTTCATATTTAACCAGATTATCACCCGGTTTAGTATTCAAAGGGAGCTTGTCACTAACCATGACAGGCACTTTCAGAACAAATATATGGAAGAGTTGTCTTTGAAGTTAGGGTATAAGCAAGAGAATTCCTCTTCTTATTATCCTCAAGTGAATGGATAGGTTGAAGCCATGAACAAGTCACTTAATTCCTTTCTCCAACAAACCATCACACAAAGAAATACTAATTGGCATATCATGTTGTATCATGTTTTGTGTGCCTATAGAACTGTGGTCAAGACTATGACCGGTTTTTCTCCCTATCAGTTTGTGCATGGGATGGAGTTAGTATTACCGATAGAATGCAAAATCCCTTCTTTGAAGCTTGTTGTGGAGGTTTTACCATAAACTTCTGCATTGGAAGAATGTCTGGTCCACAAGAATCACGTTGAGGTTCAGTACGATAAGTGAGTCCGTCCTAGGAGGTTTAGTGAAGGTGACTTTGTCGTTTTTTGGGATCAAGCTAAGGAACCCTTAGCGAAAGGAAATTTTAACACAATTTGGGATGGTCCTTATGTGGTCAAGCGTGTCTTAGATAAAGGAGCCTATGATTTGGTTGATTATGAAGGTACAACCTTGGCGAAGCTTAGAAATGGGATTTATCTTAATAAATACTATGCATGATATTCAACCAAGGCTTAGTTTTTGTATATTATTGTACATTTTGCATAGCGTAGTTTGGTCTTTTTATGGTGAATGAGTATGTTGATTAGATTTTGTTTGTTATGGAATATGCCAATGGAGTCTTCGGTTTACATAGGATTCGCTGATGGTGCTAGCTAGCACACTCAAAACTAAGCTTCAGCTGCTTTATACTCATACGGTTTAGGTGTTGTCTTCAGGAGGTGTATGTTTACGACTTTTGTCAAACAATGTTTCTAAATATAGTGTCATGATTGAGTTATTGCGTGATTCCATTTCACATGGTTTCCTTTCTCTTGAGGTACATCTTGATTCATAGTTAGTGGTCACACAACTTAATGGCTTATATCATGTTAGGCATCCGACATTGTTACAAATATTCTTCTGTGTAAGATTGCTAGAATAGAAATTTGAGAGCCTAACATACATTCACATTACAAGAAATTTTAATCAAGTTGATGATTCAAATGCTAACTATGTACTAGATTGGCATTTATTTCACAGATGATAAAAGCATTTCACAAATACATTTGACACATGTAAATAGAATAATAATCGATCATCATAAATATTTTTCACTAATTCAAAAAAGGTGACCTCATAATACATAAGTGTCATATACAAAATTGGGGCTTCCGAGCCACCAAAGTATACTACACGGTCATACAAAAAATATACACCCAGGTCTCTAAGCCTGGGGTGGAGGAGGGTGTTCATCATGGTAGAACACCACATCTCTAGCTAGTCAGTGAAATAACCAAACCCATGCCTATGGTACTCCAACCACTTCGCACTGCATAGCCTCAGGAAAGTTCTCAACTTACACCATGGGAACCCTCTGTGTTAAGCGAGCGAAGTTTGTGTGGATGCTTTGGAGCATCCATTCTACATTCACACCCATGATCTCATTTCCTCTTCCCCTTCATTGATGATGAGAAAATCCATTTGGTCGTCGTGGTCCCACATATGCATGTACATGACAAAGTATCATTATATGTCGTTGCACCAAAAACATGTATTTTGATTTCATATATAAAAAAACACGAAAAAATATAATAATTTATAAAACAAAACTGAGTTTGGATTTGTTACCTATGTATCCATATGCTTCTCCTGATGGCAGGGGCATGTCTAGATGTCCACAGAAGTCGATCCCTGCATAGGGATAGTCATCTATAGCGATGATCTATCTCCGTCACTAGAGAAAGAAGTCTGCAAGATAGGGGTTAGACACCCTTCCCCCTCTTAGTCTCCGCATAAAATTGGTCCAGCGTAGCTGAGGCGGATCCCTAAATCCATGTGGAGAAATTTCAACTCTAGGGCTTAGCCCCGGGACCCGCTCGAAAAATAATGTACTCAGTATGATGCCAAACCCAAAGTTTTGTACTCTTCCCATCTTGCAGTTGCTGAGTTGATGCTTCATGTTTCTTAGTAGCGAGGTACTCCAGTCATATATCGTAGCTTATGTGCACTCTACGGCATAGAACATCATTGGCCTTTAGGCCTGGTGGAGTGATGCTAAACCTACGATCCTGCCTAATGCCAATAGTATGGCTTTCAGCCCCAGGTTATGGACTGATTTTGTCAGGATTTGACTCCCAACCTTCTCTGTATCAGGAAGGAAATACACAACTATGTACTCCTCCATAGTCAACCCACCTCTTGGCCCACGGGACCAGAGGTTCACTACCTCCCCTCGACGGGAAAAAATGTGATAAATTATATGTATTCAACCTCGATGTTGAGTGACATTTCATCCAACTAAAAGGTCTCAAAGTCTCGATCCCAGTAATCCACTAGCAGCTAGAGTAGCCTTGGCTTTTCCCTCAAGCTTCCAAGGCGCCAAAACCTATATAACCCATAATCCCTCAACACTTGTTGATCCATGAGATCAACCTCAACACCCTCTTCATCACCATGTTCTCTCTATCTCTCCATTCTAGTACCATCATGCACAAATATTTCCAAATTTCATGAGTATTTTCCCTTGAAAATCCTGTTTGCGGCCTTGTACATGGCTGTCTGCAAAACAACCACGTATGTACCCTGGTATCATGGTATTTTCTACGTGGGTCAAAACGCACTATTTGGGATGGATTAAGTAGAACAAATTACCACTAAAATTAAAAATTTATGCATGAAATTGAAAGAGGAGGGCATGAGTAATTACCTGGACCAAATGTGGAGTGATTTCGTGAAACGATGCTCCTAGAATCATTTCTTGAAGTTTTGGATACAAAAGCACTATGGTGGGTGAATTTTCAAAATGGTAGGAAACTTTTTATTTTTTCACTATTTTATAGAAAACAAATTGAAAATTTTACCCACTTCCTATTGTTTTCAGCCATTTCTAACCATTTCGGACCATTTGGACCAATATGATGCTGTAGTAGCCAATTTTGAGTGTGGTTTGATTGAGTCTTCGATTCGTTCATGCCTATTATATGTATCATGTCTAAACTGGAATATAGGTTAGGATTTCACATTCGTCTGCATTTTGCATGACCTTATGATCATTTCATCTTAACCTTTGGTATGAACCCATTCCATGATGTCATGAAACCTTCATGCTTCTATTAGAAGTGGTGTTACGTGAATGGTAGAGCTTTCCTATGCATTATTACATGGGTTCCCTAGTTATATCCTCGTTTTCATTTGGTGCCCATGCTGAAATTTCTCCTTTAGGTTGTGGGAGTCATTTTTTAGTCCCTCCATATCTTTCAGCAAGAGATGCATACTCCTCTTGAAATTTATGTTGGCCATTCCCCCAAGACTCCCTTGTATATATCAAGTTGTCATTGCATTTTCATGAGTTTTTCTTACCTCCTTCAACTTTATGCCAACTCCCTAACATTGAGTTCTTAGCCATATAGCCCGAGCGTGTCTCATGTCTAGCCAAGTAGATCCTTTCTACATATCTTTTACATCTTGATCTCTGCTTTTACCAGGAGGATACCTTCCCTTGAGTGTCGTTATCTTGCACATATCTCCTTTCATTTACCATAGGCATGTTCCACTTCTTGGAACTAGTTTGCTTATCCCTTGACACTCGTCTCCTCCTAGATTTGTAATATAAAGAAATTTTATTCTTTTTTAATCTTTTCAAAATATCTAAAAAGTCCACAAAAAAAAAAAAAGCCAGAGAGGAAAAGATGTTTTATTTGGCATCAGTCAAGATGTCTCCCTTAGTGTTAGATGTTTGGTTTCTCTTGCATATCGGGAAGGATTGATTTCTAGTATCAAAGTTGTCTTTTGTGGTACCCCCAAGCCATAGAAATTTTCTCTCCATAACAGACGTCAACACATCTATTACAGAGGATATACCTAGAGGTCCCTGTATCCTGGTTTCATCCACCTCGTTGATGAGTTCCTTGGACCACTTGAAAGGAGTCCCGAGTGCCTTTCAGGTTGGTTGTGTAACGTGCTCAACTTCAGTGACATTGTCACACCATTGAGATCCGTACTCGATATTGGTCCTTTCATTATTTGGTCGAAGACCCCATTTGTCACTTGACTCTAGCACATTGGTGAGTCTATTTATTAGGCCCATAGAGTCTCATGTCCCTTGTGATTTCCATTATGCGTTGGAGATAGTTTTTAGAATCCCATGAGTGTCATGATACTGTGTATCTCCAGTACTTGATGTTGTATATTGTACCACATAGATTCTGACTCTTAGTTGTTCAATCCATCCAGTTATGTACACCTCCAGATCGAGTAGCGGATCAGTTGTGATGATATTTCATTCCATGAGAGTTCCATTGTTCCTATGTATCATTTGTATTGATCCTTCCATTGAGGCCATAATTATGTATCCCCATTTGTATATGTACTGATCAACTCCCATATTTTGAACCTTGATCCCCATTATTTATTTTTGATACATTGTTACGAGCATGGGTATGCCTGCCTCATCCATATACATGTGTGATATTATATGTACCTCAATCATTTGTGAGAATTAATACAAACCAAAATCCATCGTAGTTCGAAGAAGGACACTCCACTCCTCTACCGTCCTCTCCAGAGTCTTCACAATTATCACCATTTTTCCATGATCCTATGATGTCTATCGGCCATATGATGAGCTCCCTCCCTCACACATCAGGGGGAAATTTGTTAGCAATAAAAAGTATTCACCTAGATCTCTAGAGTATAAACCATAATCATACATCATATTCCCATGATTAGTTCCTCCATTTTGACCTTAACAAATGTATTTCCTCTAAATATGGTCCAAAGCATTATTATTCCTTCCCCATAAATGAAGGGAAGTTGAGCATTTATTGCGAGTTATCCCTGATCTCACAAAAAAAGAGAAAAAAACCCTAAAAATGTGAATGGGTCAAATTATTATAGATAAATACCATAGACAATAAAATACCATGGGTCAAAAAACCTTGGGCCATCATATAAATACATTGTGAAGGTATCCCCCAAAACACTTTTTGGCCATTCCAGAAACACTTTTCACTTTTTTCCATTTTCTCTTAGTCACACCATACACTTTTCTTCCATCATTCCCATATTTTTCCACGCCATTTCCCACAGCGTATGTTGATTTCACTTCATACCCATTTGAATCAATTATCCATTTGACAACTATTCGTGGGAGAGACTGGGGACCCAAAACATGGAGCTCTAGTACTTGTTGACTGGAATATTTCACCTCATGCGGATAGCAAGGTGTTCCGCTGGTCTGAATGGTTCAGATCTAGAACAAATAGATCACAGAGGCTGATAAAAATCTCCCTAGATACTGTAGATATCTAGAATACAAGGCTTTGATAGTTCACCTGTATACCTAAAAAATATTTCAACATGAAACGAATCAAAGCAACCAGAATATGATCTACTAATATATGCTAGTGACTAAGGAATCTAGCAATATATATCTGAAATCAAACATCAACAATATATATGGGACAGAAAATCAACTTGCATTAGGAATATGAAGAAGTTTACAACCAAGCGTTAGTGTTGACATGCATCTCCATGAAACCAACTCTTCATCCCCAAAAGCTCTGACTCTAGCTCTCTATGCTCTCTCCAAATGATCTTGGGCTAGGAATCAGTCCAACATCATAACCATACCTTCAATGTTCTCCCCTCAACCATGGCTATGAGCTCATATTTATAGGGCTTTAATGGATAGAGATGGTTGAGAAATTAGTGCTTGAGGTGGCCTCTAAGATCCTAGGATGAGGGATCTCAAGCTCAACCAACCCATAGCAGTAGGGATAAGGGATATCTCAAGGCTCATCATGTAGAAGCCTTGAGAAGCTTCTCTTTTTCCCTTTTTACCCAGGGTACCGTGATTCTCCTTCTATAACAGAGCAATTCTGGTAATAACCGCCTATGGACCAAGGGAAATGGGTGGTGGCACCTCTTGTGGACAACCGATGAAAGGCGGTGTGAGCAGGGGTACCCCACCTGGATATAGGGGCATGCACGGTGCTGGGAATTTGTATGACAGACTGATAAAAAACCATTTAGTATTCACTACAAAAGCTGGGATTTAGGGCAAGTAGGTATGTCAAAGGTCTTATCACATGATGTTGACAGGATTTTGGTATAACAGGATTCCCCCCAAAGCATGAGTCTTAGAGTGATACAATAAACGAGAGCTTTGAGAACAAGTCATCATGAAGAGATGAAATATTGGCTCTATCGAAGCATGCAGTCAAGTAGGCATCTGTAGTACATCAGCATGTTGACTCATAGCCACAAGTAACCAAACTCATAGCTGTAGACCAATACAAGGCAGATCCATGACTGGAATAAACAAGCATGGCTACTAGAATACAGCATAGATCCATGTGATAGATGACTCAAACTTGGACATAGCTACCAGAAATAAAACGTAGATCTATGTCATACATACACAAATTTGAGCATAGCCATGACCATACAAATGTGGATCCATGCTAGATATACAAAACTTCAACGCAACCTGGGGAAAAAGTAATGAGTGCTTTTAAACAAATGCCCAGGGTCTTCATCTCGTCTTCCAAAAAGTACGATTCTATCCATGTGATTACAATGATCTAAATTCGAACATGGTTGAAACCACTTGATTACCGACCAATGATGTGAACCGTTAAAAAGTGCGAGGGAGATCACCATTAATGTCAATGATTCCCAAGGTACTCTAATACAATCTACTGAGTGCGAATAGATGTCGTGATTTCGAACACCCAGTCGATTCCATCAATCAAAGGTCAATTATGTGAACCTATGTCGAGAGCAAGAGAATATGTCATTAACACATACAGATCTTAAGGTACTAAATATTGTTTCTAAGACTATTTCTCGGATGATGAGCTGATGTTGACGGGAATAGTCTCGTTGAAGGAGGGCCATGATGAGTCCCACATCTACGACATGAAACTCGAAACATAGTTATGGAATGATGTGAATGTAGTAACCATATTACTGACTCAAAAATACTGACATAAAGACTGTGTATGTTGTAGGGGTAAAACTTCCTCAGATTCCCTTTGAACATCGGGCGGCATGACAAAATGACTTGGCAGCATGACTAGGTAGGACAGATACACAATGCGACAATGGATAATGCATTCTTTTTAAAGAATAAAAGGATTGGCATGACTCATGAAAGTGGATCGTCACAAAGATTAGCTAAATACCCAATTGACTGACATGATTGTGCAGACAAGTGCCATGTTCAAAGGTAAATACAAACAACTGCCATTATTTGCAAAATGATTCCCTTTCCCATTTCCCCCATCATGATCGATGAGTGGTTCTTTTTGGTTTTACGAGTTCAAAGAGGGTAACAAACACTTGATATAGCTTGTTAGAAGACAAGTCCAGTCTCATATGTTTTACGAACCTGAGAGAGGAGGGGTTCTTTCCCAAAACCGGTCTCTCAATGTTTAATTTTTAACAAGTCCACTGAAAGAAAACTCGGTATCGTTCATGTTTAGAGAGTCTGAATGAATACGGAAGAAGACTCCATGGGGGGTCCTTTTTCATATGATTTAGTATCTAAGGCCCAAAAAAGTGTAAAATCATACCTTAAAGAACTCTTCCAATCATGATTGGATGGAGTGTTCCTTTCTCGTAAATAGTCCTATCCGAACCAAGAAAGAGATAACCTACTGTTGGACGAACAACTCTTCAAATACTTTAATGAACGTGAAGAAGATAAGATCGCTCGACAATATTTTCGTATTTAGGGAGCCTGAAAAGGGTCTAAAGAGAAATCCATGAGGTTTCTTTACACAATATCACTTTTTACGATCCTGGAAAGATTTAGAAATGGACTCGACTATCTTTTAATTTTTAAGGAGTTTGAAAGAAGATGTGAAAAGAAAACTCCATGACGTTTATTTACACAATGTCGTATTTTACGAGCCTAGAAAGAAACTTGAACTGGACTCAGAACTTTGATACTAGATTTTAATGAGCATGACAAAGTGTCATAATAAATGATCAACGACCTTTTCCTTTTTGTGAAAGTATGAAAAATTTATAAACAAACTTTCCAAAGCTTTTACTATAGTCAACCTGCAAACGACTCATAAACAAGTGTTAAATGCATCCAAAATCAACATTAAGGGATTATGAGAAATAGATTTTGACTAGAACATGATGGAATATCAAAACTATACTAGGTCAGACCCAAAAAATGTCTATATAAGGAAAGTAAATAGTAAAAAATCAAACATTTCACTATTTAACTCTAACAGAGAGCACTTGGAGCATTTTTTAGCCAGATCTTCCACAGCTGATACCGGGAGATTCCACCGTCCGTTTTCAGTCTCATCTATTGCAGGTAATAGCTAAGACCCTTATCTTTCATTTCATAGCTCTTATTTTGGGATTTGGTGGGGTTTTAGGCCTATTTGGCAATCCCTAAAATCCAATTTGCGGGCACCGTGGCTACCCCATGCGGGATAGGTGGTACCAACCGAGAACCGTGCCAAGAATATGGTGGATAGGAGATTCAACCGCCTATCTCCAACGAGGCATAGGTGGTCCCGACCGTGGAGAAGATAAACCAATGATATAGGCAAAATTTACTCATTCTTTTGATTTGCAATGATTTAAGGATGATATTAATACATAGCATTGTTGTTTTCGGTAGGTCTAGGCTTCCAAAATATGGTGATATTGAAGGAAAGAATA
Organism: Pseudotsuga menziesii; assembly: GCA_001517045.1. Lineage (NCBI taxonomy): Eukaryota > Viridiplantae > Streptophyta > Pinopsida > Pinales > Pinaceae > Pseudotsuga > Pseudotsuga menziesii. The sequence continues at coordinate 271,015 of LPNX010431564.1, read as the reverse complement.
CATGATGACAAGGATGCTGCTGCTGAAAGGAATCTGGTTTGTATTGCCGCACTCTAGAACTGTGGGATTTTAAAGTTCTTCCGGACACTAAGCATGGTGTCCCATGAGAGACTACTGGAACACATACTGAGAATGTGGAATCCAGAACATCAGTATTTCGAGGTTGGGGCACACATACTTACAGTGGAGGTAGAGGACATCTACTTCTTAACTGGCCTATCAAGACAGGGTGCCCTCATCTCACTGACAGGTTCTCGTGGCAGGGACATTACCACCAGAGAGCTCATAGATTGACACTATGGACTAGGTATAGGCACATCAGGGAAGAAAATCCCCATTAGGGCAGTGACAAATAGGGCTCTATGGATTTTTTTTTTCACCATGCACAGGGTAGTAGGGAGCCAGGGTGTACATCAGGCTTCTAGGGCACATATGTTGTATGCCCTGGAGGCTATGGCACCTACAGTGTTCAACTGGGTGGAAGCGTTGCTTCCAATATTCAAGGATCAACTGACTAAATTTTGACAGGGAGAGCTGAAACAGTTCATCTTTGGTTCCATATTAGCTTGCTTCTTCTTTGATCAGGTCCCCTAGATGAGGCCCCAGGTGACTTTCCAGAGGCTGAGAGCACAGGACCCCCACATGCTGAGATGGGTGCAGGTCATCGCTCGCACAGGAGTGGGTAGGGGCAGAGTGAAGTTTGGTGATGCATTTTTTAGATGGCTGCGGGATTAGATGCTCATGGTTGAGGACTATGCCTATGCAGGCACAAATTTTGCAAGTGATCCTGACCTACCACTCCCACCTGGAGGGCAGTGGGGTGACATTCGTAAGAAACAAGAAACCCTAAATATGGAATTTTTTTTATGTTTTATATTTTTTATGATAAGTGATGAGACATGTTAGTATTCATGCAGATGTTGGAGCAGCGAGGCCTAGAGGAGCATCTCCATTAGACAGGCGAGCTGGAGCTCACTTTGTGCCACAGGGTGATGATATCACCAGGGAGCTGGAGGAGAACCTAGAGAGGTTGACTCTGGACATCCCATATGCTGATATAGATAACCTCTTGACTAGATATCAAAGATCTACGATGGGAGTACCAGGCCGATTCAGCAGGCTACTACGTAGGGTGGCTCAAGCAGTGATGTGCTATGAAGAGAACCACTAGTGTATGAGACGTGTATACTAAAAG
>LPNX010431564.1:217207-268816 GCA_001517045.1 Pseudotsuga menziesii | reverse complement strand
TACACACACACACACACACACATAGAATTTTACACGGTGTTTATACGTTTCAAATGGGTAAATGCATTTTCTATGAGTTCTATGTGTCTTTAAATGTTTATTTACAATGTACCATGTTTAATTTAATGTCATGAATGGGAAATATGTGAATATAGGATGTAATGAGCCAATGAATCAACAATTACATTATGTTCCCTAGGGATATGCCTATATGTAATGGTTCCAAATGATATTTCTAACAAACGTACCCTCCGGAAGAGGTGGAGGAGCACCAGGTTCCTAATGGTGTAGGAATGGTTTAAATGACAAACCACGAGCTGAGACTCCATCAAAACTACTAGATCATGGACATCCTAGGAGGTAGCTTCAGTCAGAATACCAATGACTACTTCATACTCGGTGATGTTATTAGTAGTGGGACCTAAGCAAATCGCTCCTGAACTGACCAAATCTTCAGCTGGGGAATAGAGAACCCAAGTAACCGAGGCTAGATTCAAGATGTGGTGGAAAGAACCGTCAGCAAAGCCATAGAAAGCCATCTACATCACCAAAACATGGTATAAATAGATGCGGACACTAAGACTCAAAACCATCTTGAAAATGCTAAAAGCACATTGAAAGTCAATCAATATACATATATACAAGATACCATCCAAGAAGACCTAGGGATAGTACCTTTTTAGGTACAACCCATTACAAGGTTGCCCCAAAGGGATTCCATCATAATCAACTAACTCATAGGCTCCTTTATCTAACACCTTGGAAATAACAAAAGGTCCATACCACAGGGACTAAAACTTACCCTTCCCTATCTTGTCATATCTCTGGTCATAAGTCAAAACTAGGTCACCCTAGTTGAAAAGACGAGGTTGGATGAATTTATCGTACTGCGCCTTGATGCATTTCTTATGTGCCTCATTAGCCAAGGCAACATCTTTACGAGTCTCATCAAGGTTATTTAAGTACAAAAATATTTCTTTCTCTGCGGAAGTGTCTGGGAGAAGTTCGACAACGAGTTGTAAAGATGGAATCTGACATTGGATCGGCAAGATAGCTTCAAGTCCATAGACAAGCTGGAATGGAATGAAACCATTAGATGTTTTCATGAAATTCTGATAGGCCCAAAGAGTAGAAAAATGAATGAGATGCCAATTGGATTTATGATATCCAACCATCTGATGAAGCATAGTTTTCAAAACCTTGTTAATGGCATCTACGTGACCATTAGCTTTGGTTAATACAACGTACAATTTTCATGGAGAAAACCTAGCTTCGGAATATCGGATGGTAACTTTACCAGAATGGAAGGTCACGAGCGATTGTTTCAAATAATCAACTTGGACAAATCAGGCAAGTCCAAAGTTGCAAGGAAAGGTAACTGTCTATTGGGCTCCACATACTGATAATATTGATATGGCATATGATTACCAGTAGGGCCATAGGTAGACTGGTAAATAGGTTGTTGTGATGAAGAACTACTGGGAAATCTGCCCATGGGGGGTTGATTTCTGAAATTAGGACCGCTAGGACCACCAGGGCTTCCAGGAGGAGGACCGCCAGAGCCACAGGGACCGCTAGGACCACCGGGACCACCAGGACTACAAGGACCACCAGGACCACCAGGAGGCGGATCACCAGACCCTCCGGACCCTCTAGGAGGTGAAAAACCTCCAGAGCCACCAGAACCGCTAGGTGGAGGGCCACCAGACCCTCCAGAGCCATAAGGAGGAAATCCACCAGGTCCCCCAGGACCACTAGGACCACCAGGACCATGAGGAGGACTGCCATGCCCTCCAGAACCATTAGGTCCCCTAGGGGGAGGAAATCCATAAGGTGGTCCTCCCGCACCTCCCGCAGTATGAATGGGTATCCCTCCCATGGCTGGCATGTAAGACCAGTTTGGTTGCCCCAATGGTGTAAAATTGTTGATAGGGAATGGAATTCCAGTAGGATTAGATGGATGATTACCTACAAGTATTTGATAACCATAACCACTAGAAGACTGAATGGTAACAGGTTGTGCCCCTAAGGGCTGACCTGAACTAGATGGAGGATTTACCACATTAGTGTGGGTGGGAGGGACAAAAACTGTAGATGTTTCTATGTTAGAGGTCTGCTCTTGAATAGGTACAACTCCAGGATCATATAACATAGGTCATGCCGGGGCTTGCCCCCCAGCATTCAAAGGTATTGAAGAAACAAGAATTGAAGGTTGGGCCCCATATGCAAAAGAGCTGGGAGGATTTGGAACAAACATAACATAAGAGGTGAGAGGGGTGGAAATTTGACCTGGACTGTGGGTTTTTAATGGAAAATCTATAATCGGTTCAATGGGTCTCATAGAATCGGCTGGTGAACGATATCCCATAGGAAGGAATGTGGAACATACTAGTGAAGATCCTAATAGGTTGTCAATCTGCTTTTCTACCTCCTGTGCATGGAGGATAGCAGCACGGTATTTCTTGCGTTCTTCTTCATTCTTAGGTGAACTTACACAGGTGCCAAATGATGCAATGGCCTGTTCGATAGGTGTCTCCCAAAAAGAAGCATTGGGACCAAAATCCGGATGGGTATCATCAACATGACCTTCCACGAGAAGATGGAATGATGAATCTTCCCGGGAAGGCTGTTGGACCAAGGGAAGCGAGTGTGAAGAATATGGTACTCTAGTTTCCACCACCACATTATCTCCCACTTGAGAGGTGGTAGTAGCTCCTCGGTCGATAGGTTCCATTGGATTTTCTTCTGAAACAGAAGTAAAATTGGGTGGAAAGCCTCATACTCTCTTGGAATATCTTAACTCAGCTAGTGTGTACAGTTCCTATCTAACCTAGGGTCTGAAAATCTAGAAAAAACACACCAAAATACTTCCCTACTCAAACTATAGGTCAAAACAAGTAGACTTAAAATGACAGGAGGAGTTCAAAAGTGAGGTCTCTCACTAGGATTGTCAAGCAGGTGCCACTCATGATATACCTCGAGGGTACGTGCGTAGTAATCTCCCTAAATGTTGTTTTCAGTGTATGGATCCAAATAAGATGGCCAAATGGTTTTTCTCAAGTAGATAAGGTACCCTAGTGGGGTCTCCCGATACACTCAAGGTACATGGGAGCTCGAATCAGTAGTAGTGCTGTCTAATGCATAACCATACACAAAGGGCCTTCTGATATACAATCGAGTATGTGAAGTACCTTTCTATATACCTCAATGGTACGTGAAAGGATGTTCGATATACTGACGGTACATGGAAGAAACGCGCGAGTCCTGAAACGTTATGCTGACAAATAACGATAGCTCCTATGTTTTACAACACCTGAACACATCTCTAACCTATCACTCAAGTTACTACGTAAATTTTAACCTACAACTACCGTTAATTTTAACTTGTATGGTTAGGTGAATGCATGATGTTTTGATAGAAAAGTAAAACCATGCAATATGCTTATGTAAATGTTCGCTTTACCGTTAAATATGCCTACTTACGGGAGGGAAGAGAGTGTTTTTCTTTTTGTTTCAAAACCAAAAATCATTCCAATCATTAGTCATGAACATCAAATTAAAGACAAGCAGACACTTTTACAAACCAAATTCTTCTTTTCGAAAGCAAATGGGAAAAGTGAGAATCTCTTTTTCTAAAAGAACAACACCCAGCACACCTATATGCCAATGCACTCTAATTTTTCAAATTTCTTAAAAACATAAGCAAATATAACTTAAAACTACCATTTTATTTTTATTTTGATCAAGATAGTCCTATATGCATGAGACACAAAAGATCATAAAGGTCCTGAAAGCTTATGAAGCCAATTAAAAAACCCAAATCCAACGCTCAAATATGATGTCCTAATATCAAGAAAAACTTTTCTTTTTTGAAGGGAAGAAAAAGAAGTTTACTATGCGAGCAAGAAATGAAATCTAGAAGCTAATCTAGTGTTCTTCTTTGTTTAATAACAGCAAAGCAGCAAGCCACACACATCAGATTCAATAACACAAGCGTGATAATAGAACTGAAAGGAATCAAAATTCCAAATTTGTATGAAGAAAAATGAGGAAAGGGAGTTTTGGACTAATGGCTACCTGGTACCGCGCTTTGTAGGTGTTGTAAGAGCGTTTCCAAAGCAGCACTGCTCCTCGCAAACCAGATACAGGAGGTGGCATCGCTTACTATTCGTTGTGTTCATGCGGTGGCACCGTGTCTCGTACAAAGCATTGTTGCGGTTCCCTATAGATGGCCAAAACAAGAAAGAGAATGATGGATTAGATCAAAAAAGACTAGATCAAGGCAAATACTATCGAATTGAATGTGGTAACAGAGCATAAAAAACTAAAATGACTCACATCTGAACAAATCTAGAAATTTCAAACCCAAATAATACAAATAAGAAAGTAAATCTGATTGTAAAGAGTTGAAAAAAACGGAGCTTGGATTCGGACAAGAGTTACAGACTAAGGACTGAGTCGCCATATTTGTTGACCGAAATATTTCACCTCCTGGGGACAGCAAGGCGTTCCGCTGGTCTAAATGGTTCAGATCCAGAACAAATAGATCACAGAGGCTGAGAAATCTCCCTAGACACTGTAGATATCTGGAATACAAGGCTTTGATAGTTCACCTGTGTACCTACAAAAGAGTTCAACATGAAACGAATCAAAGCAACCAGAATATGATCTACTAATCTATGATAGTGACTAAGGAATCTAGAAATATATATCTGAAATCAAACATCACAATATATATGGGACAGAAAATCAACTTGCATTAGGAATATGAAGAAGTTTACAACCAAGCCTTAGTGTTGACATGAATCTCCATGAAACCAGCTCTTCATCCCCAAAATCTCCAACTCTAGCTCTCTATGCTCTGTCCAAATGATCTTGGGCCAAGGATCAGTCCAACAGCATAACAATACCTTCAATGTTCTCCCCTCAACTATGGCTATGAGCTCATATTTATAGGGCTTTATTGGATAGAGATGGTTGAGAAATTAGTGGGCGAGGTGGCCTCTAAGATCCTAGGATGAGGGATCTCGAGCTCAACCAACCCACAGCAGTAGGAATAAGGGATATCTCGAGGCTTATCATCCAGAAGCCTCGAGAAGCTTCTCTTTTTCCCTTTTTACCCAGGGTACCACACTTCTCCTTCTATGACAGAGCGATTCTGGTAATAACCGCCTATGGACCAAGGGAAATGGGCGGTGGCACCACTTATGGATAACCAATGAAAGGCGGTGCGAGCAGGGGTACCGCTCCTAGATAAAGGGGCATGCGCAGTGCTGGGAATTTGTATGATAGACTGATAAAAAACCATTTAGTCTTCACTCCAGAAGCTGGGATTTAGGGCAAGTAGGTATGTCAAAGGTCTTATCACATGATGGTGACAGGATTTTGGTATAACATTACCATTTTCGAGGACGGCTATGGTGGCCCATATTTTAGAAAAAATGTATCTTTTGTTAATATTCCCTATTAGTTATTATTATACATTTGAAAAAAATTATAAAATATTGTTATCATTATTTTTCTTCTTGTCATTATTGTTGAACTCTACCCTATGATTTGCATCATTTAGGATTGGTGCTTTTAGACGTAGCTGGGGAGAAACACCCACTGCAGGGTCTTAGAACTTCAACCAATAATTAAGTTGAGGATTATGCGTTGCTTGAAAGAATCTATTGTATTCATATAAATGAGATACGATATCCAATAGTAACACTTGAAATTGGAAGAATTAGTTCACGAAGAAAAGCACAAAGCGAGGCACACAAAATACACACCCCCCTTATTACTTGCAGATCAAATACATTTATAGTGAATGAATGGTTTCAACAAATTCTATAAGAGACAGATATCGAACCACTTAGTTTCTACATGATAGTATTGGGTAACAATAGTTTACTAATAATGGAATTTCACCATTATTCTCTAACACTCCCCCTTAATCGAGAAATGAAATTATTACAATACACTACAATAATAAACATTATGGAACTATGATATTTGTTTGTCTCATCGTCCTTAGCATTTACACTCACTTTGAAGTCTCATAGTCTGCGCTCTTTCTTCACCTCATCTTCGAGCTTCCCATTTGACTCATTTAAGACATAACCGCTTCAGACTATCAATGAAGAAATTGAAATGATCAACAATGTTGACATACTCGACTTGTCGGGGCTTCCGCAATAAAGCTATCAAGTAATGAATCATCCTATGGACATTCCTCCATCTGTTGGATACTTAGATTTCAGCTATCCATTAGTATCTAGGAGAATAGTATGAATACAAGATGTATTCAGAAATTGATCAAACAACTTGACCTTTTAAACAAAAGCATAAGAATTGAAGTTCCTCGCTTCAGAACACCCATCAATCCTTCTTACAAGAAAATAAACAACATAAAGATTGAAATCCAGACCACACTATATATATGTACTCCAAAGCATTCTAAAAAAGTTTGAGAGATTGAGAAGTGAATTCTCTATCACTGTGAGATATGTCGATTCTTCATAAAAGGCTTCATAAAAGGCTTCTGATATATCTTTAGCAATGGATAAATTCATTGACTCTTTCAGTTTTCCATTAAAAGGATCTTTAGCATGAATTTTTCAATTCAATGTTGTGTGTCCATGTTTATGACAATAGAAGCACTCTATTGAATTTATGTTTTTATATTTTCTTCCTGTGGAAAATAGGGCAATTCGAGCTAATGAATTGACATCTATGTTTCCTTCTTTTATCCTTTTTTCTTCAAAAAATTTAGAGGACAATTGACTTAAAGTAAAAATAGCATTATCATAAATAGATGGTAAACTGTTTAATAAAATAGCCTTTTCATCAACATCATCTACTTTATTGCCAATCAATCTCAACTTCCTGATAATAGACTAAAGCTCATCAATGTGAGTAGACAAGGATGATAATGGACTTAAGCTCATTAATGTGAGTATGCAACGATTCCTCTTCCTACATTTTCAGTTTGAATAATTGTATTTTTAAGGAAAATTTTGCATTTACAGACTTTTCTTCAAATAATTTACTCAAATGTTCCCATATTTCTGCAGAAGATCTCTCCAAATCAATAAGGTGTAACTGGGAATCTGATAAAGACAATCCAATTATAGACTTAGATTTCTCTTCTTTTTTCTCCCAAGCACTTAATTGAGCAGGATTAGTAGGTTGAATTTTTGTACCATCTACAATTTCCCATAAAATTTTATGCATCATCTATAGCTGAATTTTAACTTTCCACCTGTGGAAATAATTTACATTAAACTTTTCCAATGTTAAGTACTCCATATTTAGAAAAAACAGTGTTACCTCACAATGGTGATTTCTTCACTGGGATCACCCGTTTCAGATTCTGAAAAAGAACAACGCACATGCCTCTTTGCATAGCAGACCGAGGTGAATTCTTTCACAATGGGCTAGGGAAAACAATGAATTTCAGATTTTTCTCTATGCGGCGACTGCTCATCGTCTACATCGACACAAGTCCAATCAGATCTCGACAGTGATTCAACTTAGCGATCTTTCCTTTGCGATGGCTCTAACGGGTGGCTCTACATAGTAGACAAAGGAACAGAGCTTCGTCAACACGTTTTCTACAGCACTGACTTCACCTCAAGTAGATTCCAAGGCAACACACTTCGCATATGTTCACCTCCCTCTCAACGATCCTTCTTCAGCTGATCCTTCATGCAGCTACATACAACAACGTCTGCTCGCTCTATTCCTATGTCGATAGTAGGCTGGTCTCTTGCCTCTTCTTGGGCATTTTCGTGAGGGTATTTAGCCCAATGAGGCTCTGATACCAACTTGAAATTGGAAGAATTAGTTCACATAGCAAAGCATAAAGCGAATCACACAAAATACACACCCCCCTTACACACCCCCCTTAATACTTGTAGATCAAATACATTTATAGTGAATGAACGGTTTCATTCATTAAGAGACAGATCTCAAACCACTAAGTTTCTAAATAATAGTATTGGATAACAATAGTTTACTAATAATGGCATTTCACCATTATTCTCTAACATTAACTAGGGACTCAATACAAATAAAAAATATCCTAAGAAGTATCACATCTTCATAGAAACTTCTCTAAATCAAGTAATCTCTAGGATAAAAAAAATGAGTCTTCCTTGTTTTAAAGACGTTGAGTTCTATCACATTATTTGACACCGAAATGGAGAAGCTAACACACTGTCCAATCTTGAAGCTTAATTGAAAGAGGGGAAGCAAGAAAAATGGAAAGGATAGTTATCTCATAACCCAAATGCTATTGGACATGTAGAACCTCAATGAAGGTGGAGATTGTAGGAAACACTAGAGCATTTGAATAATGGGATGATCATGAGATGAGATCACACATTCCAATTCGTTTCATGTCCCATTAGTTTGAATGATGAATGAATTTTTTCTTGCAAGAACATGTGAAGTTTGAACGCTGAATGAATTTGTTCTTGCGATAACATGTGATAATGGGAGTGTCATTGCATACTCATGATTACCTAAAACTAGGGAATTTGACACATGTTAACACCCATCAATTCAATAGTAGTTGATGGATCAATCTATCTAAAGTATGTTAGTATACTAGAATTGGGTGGTTTAATTTTTATTCTCTACTATTATTTGTTGGAAAGGGTGTCTTATTGAAGAGCATCCATAGAGTCCCTCATGCCCCCATTACCTTTTGATGGAGTGATGGATAGATCCGGGAAAGAGTGGATTTCATCAAAATATATTTTTACTATCTTAACCCTTTCTTTGCATTGATAATTTGGTTGTTGGAAGGTTGAAGTGATAATTTGGTTGTTGGATGGTTGAAGTGACCAGGTTCAACATGTGACTCTCATGTTTTCTTTTGTGAAGATGATATGTATTTAAAATAATCATTTGTCGGGTTAAAATTGACAATATAAATCATATCAACCAAATTGGCACTAGAAATCATATGAAACCTTTGAGTAACCAAATCTCTATTAGACTTCTACCATTAGCATTGATGGGGAAGTAGTTTTCTATTTATTGCATCGCTCTTTATTGAATAGTATTGGGCATTCCTAATAAATATGGATTTTTAGTATGCTATGGAAAATGTCAAAGATCTATGGAGAAGATTCTTCAAGGTAGAAAAAATATATAAATGAGAACAAAACCTTAATAACATAATTAATAATTAAGAGTAATGATCATGTTTTTAGTTTAAAGAATTCAAAGACCATTGCTGATGCAACAAATAACACAATTTTAAGCTTTAGAGGAAAAATGTTTGATGTTCAAATCCATCATTAACGGCATCAATAAATCATTAACAATATCAATAAAGGTACACATTTCATTTACCAACTTTAGAATCCACTTTCTTGAATACCATGAAAGAAATAAGAGTCTACGAGTAATTCAAAGTCATGAAATTAGAAAACCTTGATGCTACTAAAGAGTGAACATTTCTTTCGACGAATCAATGTAACGATTTGTAAATCAATAGTCTTAGTTTTAGGGATATTTTAGTATGTGTCATAATTTTGATATTTACAAGAGTATATGTTAATTGAATTCTAGTTTTTATTTTTGGGCTTTTTTATTTCTTTTTATTATTTTTAAGAAAAACAATAATATTATAAATGATTTAGATTTTTGTAGCATCTTGTCGGCTGTGTTGAGTGTAGCGTGAGTCGTTTAAAAGTATAAATGATTTTGATTTTTGTTAATTGAATATTGAAAAGAAGCAAAGGATTTTTAATTTTGTTATTTAAGACAGAAAGAAACATATAACTGCGTGGCGTGGCTTCTGTTTTATCACACAACAACAGAATGGAAGGAAGAAGAAGTAGAAGCAGGAGCCCCGATGGTAGAAGAGCGGCAAATTCCAACCGTATCAATATTAATGAAAACTGGTATAGCTCCGACGATGAATGGGATCATTCTTTTGACAGTTTTATCCCCGACGATGAATCTAGTGATTCTTCTGACAACGACGATGACCAAGAAGATGGACCGGCCGACAGAGACACCATTGAACAAAACATTAACCGTTTCATCCCCGATGAATCTAATAATTCTTCTGACATGGACGATGACGAAGAGGATGGACCCGCGGACATAATAACAGTTGAACAGCTGCCTCGGATAAATATTTCAGAGAACTCAACCTGTTCAATTTGCCTAAATGATCTTCTACTGGGTGAAGAGGCACTCCAATTCCCATGCAACCACATATTCCATGGTTGTATATTCCAATGGTTGCTATCGCATAATACCTGTCCGCTCTGTAGATTCATACTTCCTCGAACTTAAACACGAGCCTCTTTACTTTTATCACTTTCTCTTCTCATAATTTTTTTTCAAGACCTGCTGCACTATTCTACATATGCTAATCAGATTCAAACTACTTCTGCACTTTTCTACATATGCTAATCTTCAACTGTGTGATGATCACAACTCGACACATGACCGTTAGATTTTTTGGAATGGTCCATTGCTGACCTAGTTGACGAACATGACAATTTTGATGAGACTGCACATGAAAATAATTATATAAACTATTCGTATTAAGGGGACAATTATGTGATGCTGTCTACACTAACATCAACAATTTTCTATTGATTTATAGCTAGCTGATTAAATTATATAGCTAGCAATGCCAATATCAAACAAGGAAACTTCATAAAAATTATAAATTACACTTGCTAAGTTAAGTGACCAACTAAGTGATTCTAAATGTTTTAGTGTTCTTGCAAGGCCACTAAAACATTTACCATTGAATGAGAGTTACCATTCAATGAGAGATATTCGATGTCTAAGTTGTGTTTATAGGTAGTCTTTATAGGTAGTCTTGAACTACCTTTGCTTGAGGAATATATATTGGAAATATTTGTTTAGTTGTAATTAGACTCAATTGAATTAGATATATATTTAGTTAATATTTTAGTCATTTATAAATTTAAAAGGAGATTTAGACACTTATATTTATGTATAGATTCAAAGAAACTAAAGGTGATGCTAAATTTGGTTTTCACCTTATTTTTTGGTGATTTGTTTTGATTTGTAATTTTTATCATCATTTAGAAATGGATCTAGTTATGTGTGATAAATGTATGATTTAGCTTGAATACGATACTTCATTTCCATCAGTATTGTATATAATATGTACATGTATATAATATGTACATGACATGTTTGACAAGAGATGTAGACATTGTGTTATTTGATATCTAATCATTTACACATAATGAGGACAATAAAACAATTTTACCACATTTTGCATGCTTTTAGAAATTTCAAGAAAAAGGATAAAAACACCTCCTTGGAAAAAAACACTCTTTAATAACGGTAGTTCTAATGATATGGTTGATGATGCATTAATGCGATTTTTACTAATAAACATCCAACGAGAAGATAAGATACATAATACTTCTAAGTTTTTAATGTCCACGACTAACCAAAATGGTCAAAGTTTTTAACGTCCAAGAGTTTTTAACGTCCACTAAAGATTGACATAAGTCAAAGAGACTAGTGATTCCAACCAACAATAATAGTCAAACCAAAATAGGTGGTGCAAAGGACTCCCTAAAATAAGATGAAATAAAATGAAAAATGAGTACAAGAACACCAATTAAAATATTTAAGGGTTTACATTTTATTTATAAACCCTATGTCTTTCCATAATGTTTAAGAATTTCTGTTTTTAATTCTAAACCCTATATCTGTAAATTAATTCCCGTGTAAGAATTATTTAGGGCTATTTTCTTCTATACTTAGTTATGCATTTATTTCATAGCTTAAACCTTGTTTTTTCATAAGACCTAGAAATTACTCTATACATAGTCTATATGTATTTTTTTTACCTATGAACTCTACTCGCAGATTTCATATTGCGAGAAGAACTATACTTAGGAGTAAAAGAATCATTAAGGTTAAGCTATAAATAGAACATAATTATAAAATACAAGTAATTAAAGTATAGTAAGCCATAACCTAAGAAACATATCATTTCCATTATTACGTATAGACAGAATTAAAATAAAAAATGAAATGCCAAACAGTCAAGCCATCTTGACCTCTAATGGTATGAAGCTTTAATATAAAAAGACAACACCATAATCACATTATTCTATACTTAAGAATAATCCTCAAACCATAGTAACGAAACTAAAATAAAAACCATCGAATACCTCTCACGGTCTGTATATATTATTTATCAATAACCAAGAATAAACGTTATCATTTTTCCCCATTAACTAAATAAATCCATAAATCAATTTCACTGACATAGTAACGATACCATCTAATGGTCTGAAGTTTATGTTTTAAATAAACAAGAATCAATATACCTTTGTTACATTTATAATAAAATAAACCATATTGTTATATAGGAAACTAACTAAAAGATATTCCAATTAACCAATAGATCACAGGATCTATTCCTATAGGCACGAATGTGAAACGAACCCATATAGTGATAATTATTTTATAATCATTGCAACCCAAGATCAAATCTTGTGGAGTCCTATCAAATCCTGTAGGATTTGTCGTTTTTCCTACTAAACATTGTAGCATTCAACTACCAAACAAACCACGCTATATAAATACACAAGACGTAATTAAATTCACCCAATCTCTACACATGGGTCAAAAACCCAAATAATTTCTACACAGCAATCATTTTCGTGGCCGTTGGCCCTTTACATAACAGAGCATCCATAAATCAAAAACCATGTTAATGCTATGACAATAGAATCAATACATTATCAAGGGTTATACCCACATTTTCATCCATTACCATTTAAAATACACAACATAGCCATAAACAACGAATCAACCATGAAAACATTAAGTCATTGCACCATCATAGCTCTAATGGTGGGAATGCCAATGCCACATATGGCATGGTTCCCAAAGCCAAACAATGTTGTCAACATTTCCACATAATAACTTACAACAAGAATCGTGAATACTCAGTGAATCTAACTAATGCCATGGAACAAGATTCATACCCACAAAATCAAATACTATGCCAATGTTGTATAAACATAACCATTAAAACAAAATAAGATTTCCACATTCTTATAATCCTGACCTTACACCATTGCAAGAAATGGTGTTGTTTCCATATCCAAACATAAGCAAAATCACAATTCGCAGAGCCTAGGAATGTTCACCAAGGCAAGATTTCTACAAAGATCCCATGAACAAAAGCCAGGATACATCAAGTCCCGACCTGAAGGAACTAAACACCACCACAAGCCCCAAGTCCTTCAAGCATCTCTGATGATCTACTTTTTAATTACAGATAGTCTTTCTCCAAACGTGGCCATTAAAACCATTTCCAAACATTCAAACCTGCGATGAGTTTTAAACCTTGTCACAACAACTACATGAGAGAGGGACAAGTTTTTAACTTGTACAGTAGGGAGTACCTATAATGGGTATGGTATTACCCTGAGAGTGACCCACGACCCACGCTTTCTTCAAACCCTGCACCGTACAACACAAAAGAAATCCACAATAAGGAGTACGATTTCAACCCAAACTGAACAAACAAAACAATGCTTTCAAACTAGAGTAGATACATACCTTCCACACGGTCAACCTTCCAAGCTTCGCTCCAACACAACACAGAGGCAGAGCTCATGCAACCATGTTGCAAATGACCAAACCAACGTAAGAGCCCAAGCCCTAAGCTTGAGGCCCATGAATTTCAATGTGCATTAATGTCGCCACCCTGGCCACCATTAACATAATTCGACTTCCATAATGTATAGTTCATGCAATTATTTAAACCAAGTCCAAATAACATGCAACACATATCTTCCAATTTGGGCGTCGAATACATACGACTAAGCCATAGTCCATGGCATATGAAATATGCCATGGAAAGGCTATTATAAGGTTTAAATTATTACACCAAGACCATATTACGACATAAACTAAGCTTTCCAAGTGTTAAACTACCATATAAAACGTGAACCATGTAAATAATATATCCAGTGGTAATCACAACCATGTCATCAAGTCCGTAAACATAATAATGTTAACTCATACAACATAGGCTAGTAAAACACCCATCCTTGTATAAATATCAACTAACAACAGTTCTTGTAACCACTAGGATAGGACTATAAGTCCCTCGTCGCCCAAGCTGAGCATTAGTGGCAAGCGGGCAGTATGTCTTGTTCAACTTCTCTAAGCAGTTTCCATCGTCAAGTGCACCTACACCCAACAAGGGAATAAACTCCTTATTTTGAAAGAACTAAATAAGCCCTAAGGTTAGAAGTAGAAAACATTTACCTCTCAGGTGTTTACAAGGGAAACAAGTCCCGCCACTCCACCCCTTTTTCATTAACAAGTTAAGTCATAATCTTTTATACAACAATAATCAAACATTATAACCAATGAGTACATAATCAAAATAAGTAGCATACATGTAAATGCGTAACCATATATCAATATAGTAATCCACATCACGACAACATAAGCATTACATTAATAACCACATCTGAAAATATGAAAGAAGGATGTATGAACAACTTACGACATTACAACACGATAAACAAAGTACGACACATTCCGCCGAGTTAAATAATGTCTAGCTGAGGAAGTAAATGACTAGCCTAATAGTTTTAATTTTTTTTTTCAAATTTTGTGGACATTACATGTCAAACAGCCTTCTACAGCTACTCATTCCTCCTAGTGGGTCAGTGAACACTCTTTCAACAGTCTCCTTCAGATAGGTGTCTCTTCTATTTAATTATTAAAATAAATAAATCTTCAATTACAGTCATCCTTGACCGACTTGGTCATAAAAACCTTACATAATGTTTCATCAAACAAATAAAATGTTTATTTTTCAGTTCTAGGTGGGTTACACCTCAGCGGATTCAACGACTGAAAAGTGTTAGAAACCCCACGTCTAGCGAGGTTTAGTTCTGGGTTGACAATATTTTGAAAGGATATATCACTAATTTTTTTGTCGACACAAAAAAATCATACAGTGAGGCATAAATAATTTTTTTCCAAGGACCTAGAGGTCATTATTTGAAGTATTTAAAGTTTTGTATTAGGATTGGTGCATAAATACCTAGGATATATCACAAGAGAAGTTTGAGAAAAATGGAGCAGAGTAAGCTGATATTTTCATGGTGATAGTGAAACTAAAATAGAAGGTGGATGTCTAAGAAGTGGAAAAATATTTTGGTCGGGGAAGAGGAGAAGGACTATGACCAGAAGGGGAAGTTCCAACATGACCATAACAAAAGACTACGATTCCACATCGCACTTTGATGGAGGTTCTTGTGATGAGGAAGATGAATACTATGATATACCTGAAAAAGAAGAAAAACAAGCTCCAGATCTAGAGTGTGAGTAAGCCATACAAAATACCCCACCTACATCATTTGAGGTAAGATATAGAAACTGATATCCCATTGGGCTTATTAATCAAAGTAACAATAGTTGTGGGAATAGAGGACAAGGGATTCTCACAAGGCAACCAGTGCCTACAACGAATATAATGGTCAAGATCGATATTAAGTTACCAATATTTAATGGAAATGGGTTAGAAGATCCAGATCAATAATGGTTTCTATGTGACTCTCTGTGGACCATGCGACAGGTCGACGATCAAGGCATCAAGAAGTCTCAAATGATCACAACCCTTATGGGTTGAGCACTATATTCATACACGAAATTCTCTATGGTTTCGACATGAATCCCACATAAAACAGTAGATAAAATCCAAGCAGGACTAATAGATGAATTCAGGAAGCCCAAATATGAGTCATAGCACATTACATAGATTAAAGGAATTAAATAATTTCTCATGGAATCTGTTCGATATTTTGACCAAGGATTTAAGATGTTGATAACTTAAAGTAAGTTTCCACATTTCGGATGTTCATTACAAAAAATGGTTTACTATGACATTATTTCAGTGCATTTGGATCCCCTGATGCAGCAAAATATTTTTTCGTGGAATGAGGCTCTCGAAATATATATGAAATTGTAATCCTAATCTGTTGGAGAGACTAGTGTCAAAATGATGCAAATCCAGTCACAACTAGACAGCCTTACACTTCAGATTCAAGATATTAAGAGAGGGAAGGAAGTACAAGAAGAGATCGGGTATATCATATGTAGAACAAAGGGACACCACAAACACAACTTCCTGTCATAGATGAATAATGTCACATTGGGAGCACCAAGCCCAATAAAAACACAAGGGATTACTTGGTGTAGAATATTCTAGAATAGAGGCCATTGGTCAGAAGAGTGTTTGTACTTGCAGAATATGGTATGTGCGTCATCTAGTTTATACTACAAGTTTTATCAATCATAACCCATCATGAAAAATACAGCATGGAATATTAGCTGTCGCAGGAGAAAACAATTCATACTTATTTAATGAAGAATGACAAACAATTGCAGGTTGGGCGGCCTCTGGTTCAATATATGTTGGAAGGTTGTTTTGATGGAGATAAGCTGCACAACACCAAGGGTGATATGTGAGGAGAAATATGATGTGCAAGGAAAAATATGATGTGCAAGGAGCGAAAGTCAAAAAAGAGTGTGATTGGTCACAATTTTGTAGTTTTTGGTGCAAGTAGTTAGGAAGTTGATATAAGTAGACTATTTTGTAAAAGTGCAAGCATATAATTAGATATAGGATTGTGATGTTGAAATAACTTATAGGAGACCTTAGACCATATCTGTATTTGGATAATTTCAATCTTATGTTGAATTGTGCTCTACAGAAGTCTATTGTTTGTTTTGTCACCACTGTGGAAATGTTTTGAGAACCTGTTTTGATGCGTAAGTAATATGCCATGACAGCGTTTTGATGGAAACATTGTGTTTTATCTCTTTATTCTTTCCTATTTTCCTTGTGATGTCATGTGAATGGAGTGATACCATAGTATGATGCGATGTTTTTATGTTTTAAATAATGTTATCGTGGTCGACCTTTTTATAAGAAATTATCTCGCTACGATCTGAATGTGTTAATGCGATCTGATGATTGATGGTATGGATCTACGATAATAATTCATTGTTTGGATATATGAAGTAACGATACAATAGATAGACAGTAGATGCATAAACCCTCCTTCGTACTACATAAACATGGTTTCAATAGTTCTGCCTTAAACATCACGGATGAGACCTCATATGCTTTGTAGGTGTTGCTAGATAGGGTAAAACCTTTCTGGGTTAGTGCTCAGATAGATCACTAAGTTGAGGGTGTCACCAATGAGTGAACCCATGTTGATGGATCTATGTCAACAAATGGTTATGTTGTCAGGACTGTAGTGTGAGGAGAAGGAGGACATGTTGTGTCATCTGACATGAATGAAGATTCAAGATTAGTTCAAGCAGAAGGATAGAGAAATCGTAGCAAAAGAGAATCGAAACCTTGGATTAACAAGAGAATACTGGCTGGGATGGTGTCTATATTCCTATATCCATGAGTGCTTATTCTTTTAGTTTTTAATCATATTGTATGAGTGGTTGGCATAGTTAACCTATCAGAATACAAATTTTCAAGGAGGCAAACCCACTTGCCAGACCTTAGAGTTGATCCAACAACTGTAAGAGGTAGATAAAAGAGCATCAAAGGCTATCAATGTGTGGCCTAAAAACATCTTGGAAGGCTACATCATCGAGTTCGCAGTCTACATGGTCAAGTATTCCAGCGACGCGGAAACAGATTTCTTCAAAGGACCAAGCGGTAGGTTTCTATTATCTTTGCAATTTTCAAGTAAGATGCTCATCTGCGTAAAAGGCATATTGAAGATGAACTCCGACGAGTAGATCCCTATTGTGTAGAGGATGAAGGTGCTATGGAGACGAGGGGTGAAAGGAATGATATGGGCTATATGGGTGGGATTTATGATGAGACTGTGAGGGAAGCCTAGAAAGGACATGGTATTATGCGAAGTAGAGCAAGGTTTTGATAAGAGAAGAGGCATATGACTGAGGAGAGTCCTTCTGTGACTGAAACAAGAGGCTACAAGAGAATATCACAAGGGACGAAGTGACCCTACAATGATGAAGGAGATGACCAGGCTACACTCAAGCCCAAAGAAATACTGACCCCATGGAACAATGTACCCACACCTCCGTGCATTGTGCCACACTTAGTAAGAAATACTAGCTTGACACCAAATTGTCTTACGTGTGATCAACACTCTAATAGTAGCATATCAAAAAATGTAGGAAGAAGGCATAGGATGGTGGGCGATGATGTAAAAATACCTCTATTTCATGGGAATGGGACCAAGGATCCTGAACAATACGGGTTTCTATGTGAATTAGTTTGGATTATAAAGAAGGCTCAGGATGATGATGTTAAGAAAGGTTAGTTGGTGACTAATTTTTAAGGTCCTGCACTAGACTCATACATGAAGTGTGTACATGTTCCCGCAAGGACTCCAACGACTACTCTAGCAGATATCATAAATGGATTGATCGAAGAGTTTATAAAGCCTAAGTGTGAGGCACAATATATCACAGAGCCAAAGGAGATCAAGCAATATCCAAATGAATTTGTCTAGGATTTTGATCAGCGATTCAAGACATTGATGGAAAAAGTCAGTTTTGAAATGAGTGATGTACAACATAAGGAGTGGTTCATTACAGCATTAGTACCACATATTAAGATGGCCTTGATGCAGCAAAATATTGTGACATGAAGTGAGGATCTAGAGATCGTGATGAAACTAGAAGCTTCACCTATTGGCGAAACTAGAGTTGGTATGAATCAGATTCAATTGCAACTGGCAAAGCTTATGATCCAATTGTAAGATATCAAGAAGGGAAGGGAGCATTGTGAGGAAATATGGTGTAATCGATGTCATGCAGAGGGACATCATAAGGATCAATGCCTATATTTCCGATATTATCCATAACATTCTACCCTCTTCTACAATTTATCCTAAATAAGAAAAAGGTAGAGAGAGATAGACAAACATGAGAGAGAAAAAGAGAATATTATGGTAATTTTGGGATAAATTTTGATATCCTATTTGGATTGGGGCACTCTAGGTACCATTGGAAGGTTTTCGTCGTGGACTACATTCATGTTTTGATCTTTACAAGATTCCTCATGGTTTGGCTGTGGTGTTCATTTTTGTAAATCTGGGCATGAGGAATCTTGAAAAGATGCTTTTTGAGATTCTTCATGATCAGATTTACAAAAATGTATGCCCCAACCAAACCATGAGGAATATTTTAAATCTCAAAAAACAATAGGTGTATTCCTCCACAATAAATTTCCAATGGTAATAAGAGAGCCCCAATCTGACTTTTGGATCAAAATTTATCTCAAAACTACCATTATATTCTGTTTTTCTCTCTCATTTTTTCCTATCTCTATTTATAGTTTTCTTATTTAGGATACATTTTGGGCTTGGTGATTCCTTATGTATTCTCTTGGGAGATCTGAATCCATTAAGTCATGGTGGAATTCCATGGTGTTGCATATGTCAAGTTCATGTACATCGACACAAAGATTGTGTGTTTATGCATAAGATGGTATCAAAGCCTACAAATTTGTATTGCACATTTTGTCGATTTGTTGGGCATGAAGACAAGGATGGTCGAGCATACGATTTGCTCCAGGATAGGATGATGGATGCGTATTAAGTGAATGGATAAGACCATCAACCAGTAGAGAGACCACCACCATAGCATCCACTGTAGGTGGTACAGCCATAACTGCAACCGCAGTTTGTACCACAGCCGCAACCACAACTGCAGTTTGTGCCACAACCGTAGTTTGGTCCACTGCATCCATAGTACAACTAGATGCAATATACTATGAAACATCCACATTATACTCAATTGCAATATGCGCAACCATAGGGGAATCCCCACCGCAATAGAATTTCAATCAATCACAGTATCAAGAGCATGGAGCCTTTCACGGAGGAATTCGAGGATGATGAGGTGGAGGTTTTGGTCAAGGAGGTGGATGAGGTCATGAACCTATGAAATGTTATAATTGAAGAGTGTTGGGTAACTACCATAGGGATTTTCCAAAATTTCAGTCGCAATGTACCTACTATACCCTTGCATATCACACATTTGAAGACTATCCACAACTTATTGTGAAGTGGAAAGAAAGGAATGTTTCGCCACCCTAGAATCAAAACCAGAATGCAAACAAAATGAGAACCAACAAGTGAATCTGCCACCAAAACAGAAGCAAGGACCAACAGTCATGAAGATCTAATCAGAACCCTGAGTTCAGTAGGTTGATGTTTTTGATATTACTTGCGGAGGTGCGACGACAGGCGATGACGGTCCAATTCCACAAGTTTGATTGGTTGAACGACAAAAGGTGCAATTTGATGTTGACGCTAATAGTGACACATTCTTAAAGCATGTAACACTATAAGAAGAGATCTTGGTAGGTTGCATGTTTATGAAATGGAACCTATTTTTTATTCAAGTTTGGTAGCAGGACCATCACAGAAGCCATGTACCTTGAAAAACTTCTTTGAATGTTTTCTATCACTAGAAAAATATCTTGATGCGCTCACTGAGATTGTGAGTCTGTTGCATCGAACAGAGAAGGAGAGAAGGGAGTTTGTTTTGAACTCCCTGCATAATAAGAGAATAGGGAAAGAAATGAGAATGAATATCTAGATTGGGGATTATGAGGTCGATTCATTTATTCTATATCTAGGCTCAGATGTCAACATTATGATGAAGCATACATTGGAAAATATGGGAATCCACGACTTGTTTGGTCCCATGTACAACTGCAATTAACTAACCAATCTAGAGTGACATCGGTTGGGCGAGTACCATGTCTAGCAATGGAAGTTGAAGAAATGAGGACTTATGTGGATTTCTATGTTATCGATGTTGTTGACAAAGGAAGCTCATATTCCACACTGTTCGGGATTGGATGGGATAACGATAGCTTTGCAGTGATCAACTTCAAGAAGCATGTGATGAATTTTGAGAGCTGTGATATCAAAGTTATATCACCGATGGATCTAAAAAAAGGAAGAAGGTATGTTCAACCAGTTAAATAAGAAGTTGTAGGAAGATGGGATCATGCGTATAACATCACAGAAGACTATGTCCACCCTACTTCCAACATAGATCTCGGTTGGAGAAGCTCTAGCTTTGCATTTTCATATTTTTATGATGCCTTGGAGACTTGGAAAAATCAAATGCATGAGGTAGGTGTGGCATAATTACTCAGGCGCTACGACGAGTCACACCAGAGATTGTTGAGTTACCACCTATGAGGGGCTTCTTGATTTACCTGAATTTATGGCTGATTTTTAAGATAGAGTTTCAGAACCACATAGGTTGTTTACATTGGTTGAAGCATTGAAGGCTACTCAAACACGATGGTTGGTGGAACATAAGAAATCGATCAATCGGTGGTCACTATGTCGCAGGTTGATGGAAGTTCACTTCGGTGGAACAGAATAGTACCAAGATGAGACGTATGATGGGGGTAATAATCGCATTATCATTTGATTGCATGTTAGACCATGTGGGTGTTGCGACCAAAGAATGAGTGTGTACACGATTTTGTGCACACAATGGATGAATTCCATGATAGTGGTACATATCATCCAAGCTTAGAAGAGAGATTACAAAAGGGGAAGAGTTGTCAATTTGTTTCGGTCACACCTTCAATTTCGTGGATGTTGATCATGCGATTCATAGTGTGCTACACTAGATCCACGACATTGTTTTGAAGGCAGTTCTAGTTGCATATCTTGTGGAACCACATGAAACACCAATGATGCAATCAATGATGGGGTGAAATGTGAGAGGAGGGCCTAATAATGGAGATGACCCAAGGAACACCAATATTCTAGACTCTGAAGGAAGTCGGGATATCACGGCAGCAGAGATGGCGATAGACAAGTTCACCTACCATTGAATATTCGGAAGGTCAACATTGAGACAGAGGAGGAACCAAAATTCACGAATATTGGATACTCATTAGAGGAAATTCAACTCAAAATGGGCCTCCTAAAAAAAGTTAATAAAATAATAGTTAAAATAATAAAATATTATTTATTAATTTTGGAGGAAGAAAAGGAAAAAAATACTTTTTTGTTTGTATTTTTGACATGTCTCCCTATGTTTTTACTCAAACTTTGATTGAGAGAGCTCGTTGTATGTAGAATTAAATTATGCATCCAACTAGTATCCACTTGGCATACTTTTGACGGACCCTGCTACCCCAAAAAGAAGAAATACTTGAAAAAACCTGATGATGACATCATCATCATGTTTTTTCATGTATTTCTTATTTTTGGGGTAGAGGGGTCCATCAAAAGTATTCTGAGTGGGTACTCATTAGACGGGGAATGTAATTCTGCATCCAACAAGCTCTCTCGATCGAAATTTGAGTAAACACATGTGGAGATATGTTGAAAATACGAACAAAAAAAGTAGTTTTTTTATGATACCTATCCCCAAATTTATATTAATAAATTGTTTAAGACCTATACGGTATTTCAAATTTAAATAAATTTCATTGGCTAACACATGATGACATGGAATTTTAATTAGAGTTAAAAGTCCCATTTTGAGTTGAAATTTCCTCTAATGACTAGGATGAAGAAACCATGGCAAAGATCACTGATCTATTACATGAATTTTCAAGACTTATTTTTGATGAAGTTTTCTGAAATGAAGGGGATATTAGGAGATTTGGGAGAAATGAAAATCCCATTGAAAGAATATGTGAAGCCTATGAAACAACACCCATATCTCGTAAATCAACAATACAAGGAGGGATTAAAGGATGATATTGACAGAATGCTAGATGCATGAATCATAGAACCAGTTGAAGAATCGGAATGGATCATTCCTATGGTTGTGCAAGATAAGAATACAAGTGAGGTTCATATTTGTGGTGATATCAAGAAGCTCAATTACACATGCCTTCATGATTCATTCGTGAATCCTTTCACTAATGAAGTATTGGAAGGAGTGGGAGATCAAGAAATCTATTTGTTCATGGATGGATTTTCTAGTTATCATCACATGAAGATCGCGAAAGAGGATCGATATAAGAAAAGATTTGTTAATGAATGGAGATGTTTTTAGTACATGGTGATGCCATTTAGACTCAATAATTCACCAGTAATATTCTCCAAGATCATAGTTGTTGTGTTCAAGGATTTTATATAGAAGTTTTTGGCGGTATACATGGACGATTAAACGATTTATGGGATGGTAAGGGATTATCTCGCAAATCTGCGACTGATGTTTGAGTCGTGTGAACAACATCAGATTGCAATGAATTCAAAGAAGTGCATATTTTGTGCCCCTTTCAGGATGTTTCTATGGCACATTGTCTGCAAGGAAGGCCTGTTGGTCGATCCAACTAAGGTTGTGTTGCTGTTGCAGCATCCCCCCAAAATATTTTACATTTTTTAGGACCCCCCTTTTTTTTGAAAATTTTAGTTTGCCTCTTATGCATTTTTAGGTTTTGAGATACAACAATTGTTTTTTTTATCATGAGGAAAAGTCTCAAGATATTTGAGTTTGTATCAAGGCATAAAGTGGGTTTTTGATCCACCACGGCGGATGGTTTCCCAATTTGTGAGCCACTAGAGCCGGTAGCTTTTCATCTTCGAGCCGCTATGGTGGATGGTTGTTTATTTTTCAAGCTGCTATGGTGAGTGCACTCTTTTGTTTTGAGCCACGATGATGGGTATATTCTCATTTGCGAGCCACTATAGTGGGTGAGTTCTAGTTTGTGTATCGAAAAAGTTTCTGATTTCTTCTCATCTCGCTATGGTGGAAGGTTTTTTATTCATGCTCACTACAATGGATGACATCATAATTCATCAATTCATCTGACCTTAGGAGTCGTAATGGAGGATGATTCAGTTTTGGTTTGTTGCTGCGATAGCTACTTCCTCAATTGTAAGCCACTGCAGTGGGTAATTTCTCGTTTAGTGTCTTGGTATATTTTTGAAGCCGCTATGGTGGAAGGTTTCTAAGCTCTTGGTAGCAATAGTGGAAGGGCTTGCAAGTTTGTTGCAAAATTGTTCTCCATTTCTTTAAGACCTGCCATTACATAATTTTTTCCATTGGTATTGCCGCTACGGTGGAGGAGTTCGTTTGTCAAAGGCCTGATCCTTGTAAGGCTCAATTTGGCAGAGGTTTTTTAATCTCAAAGTTGCTATGGCAGTTGGCATCCTTTTTTTCTTCCCGATGTGGTTTCAACTGCCGATACGCAATGGAGATTGCGGGTGAATTGCTGAGTTGTGAGTCAGAAGTTGTGGCTGAGTTAGAATGATCAAGCCATTGTGTTGGGGCTGTTTGCATGTTAATTTATGTCCTCTAATCCAAAGCGCTAGCACCAACGACGCTTTTCTTGGATGTATATTTTTTGAATTCCACTTTAAAGGTTTTTAACCTCGAAAGCCTATTTATTCACCAAGTGAAAGGTTTTTTACCATTTTTATTTTATGGAGAGGGTGAGGAGTTGATAAGTGTTTATCTTGTTCGAGCGTTTGTGCGGCTGGTAAAAACTTCATCTATGGAGCACACTTGGCATGTCCTCATCGGGTTCTTTTAGCCATATGTGGAGCCTCCGGCCTACCAGGTAGGTTTCATTCTTTCCTTTTCAATTAGTTGTTTGGATTAAGCTGGAAAGCTGTCATTCATTGATGCAAATGCGCTGGGGTAGGTTAGGATTTTGTGATCACTCGAGTTAAAAAGGGTTTTTTTTTGCCTGTATATCTTCATAGGTTTTGCCTTTTCATTTTCTAGTTTTACCTAGTCACTACCTGCTTGCAAAACATCATGAGTTATTACATAGGAAATTCTCCCTCAAACTGTTAGGTGAATGATGGACATCCAGAGAGCTGAGCTTTACGCCGGCATGGAGCCAGTGTATCTCTCTTAGATGTTGGTGAAAGTGGCATTTTTCTTGCTTTACACTGAGAATGTAGGTTTTGGGTTTATATGTTTTGGCCGTGGGATACTGGGCCTGGTCATTTACCCTAGGGCATCACCACCATAATATTGAATATTTTGTTGCACCTACAGTAGGGAGGTATTGCCAAGTTGGGGTTTTTATTCTAAAAGTGCAAAGGCCAAAGATTTCCCATGTCCAATTATTCTTGTGTCAACTATACCCTTGACCCGTGTCGTTTGATGCCTTTCCCAATGGATGGAGATGATAGAGTAAGATAGAATGAAGTTTTTTATTTGTTGGTCTATGCATATTTATTTTTCTTTCATGCTTTCATTCAAATACAGTCGTTATTTTAGGATGGGAACGCTAAAAAAACTCTATTTTGTCACAGGTACAACTCACCTTAGGCATCATGACAAACAAAGGGAAGAAGAAGCCCAACATTGCTGAATATGATTGAGACACAGAACTATCCAAAGTTGTGCCAGTGACAAGGGTAGAAATCATTTATGAGGATACGAAGGCCATAACGGGAGCTGAACCCGATTTCAAGTGGGGTCATATGTTCCACGTGTTGAAGGAAATGAAGGTCCCAGAGGTAGGGTTAGAAGACCTAGCCTTGTATGAAAATATATTGTGATATGGGATCACTAAGGTGGCTACAAGGCCCGAAATTCTCCCATGTGCAGAAGTCATTGGGTGGATCTTTCCAAGAACATATACCACATGGATGATTATAAATGACGAGGAGAATAAGGGAGTGGCATATTTCATGCCTGCATTTATATCAGCATCCTACAGCTTACCAAAAAAGGAAACCAGCATGACAATATAATGGGTTAAGAGCTTAAAGCTGGATTATACAGCCACAACGAAGATGATGGTGGCTGAGAGAAAGACGTTTCGACACAAACAATCTAGAGAGTATGACACTGCTCCTCTCTGGAATCCTTTCAGAATATTAGCACTGATGTTGAGTAGGCTCTACAGGAAAGCTGATGGGAAACTTTATAATTTCGGTTGGATCCCACTTATGTACTATGTAGCCATGGAAGGAATAATTTTTAATTGGGCAGACCTAGTGTCCAGGAATTTGGCCAAATGCATCAAAGTAGCCCAAGAAGGCTTGCAACAAAGAAAATAAGAATTGTGTATGTCTTATTTTTTAATAGACTTCACAGTCTACCATCATAGGTTCAAAAAACTCAACTGCATGTGGAAAGGGGAAAAAACCCCTATATACACAACGTACTAGCTACTGGAGGTTCATACGTATCATAGCAATTACCAGTTAATATGTGAAGAATTTCTAAGACCCCTGTATCAACTGAGTTTCCTGGAAGAGTATCCATTCTTATTGGAAGGAGATTTAGAATCCATCAAGATATATAGGGATTATTTCTTCTCCAAAGAAGGTACATATCTAAGGATGTAGGGGGGAACCAAAGCCCCATCATTGCTTCCCAAATACACAACTTATTACATAGTGCACAAGGAAGTTGTTAGACAAGTTTTTCTGGATGGTTTTGGGAATTATTTGTTTAATTTAAAGAAGTATGTATTCCCATTAGTACCATTCTATGTGAGGATCTACAAGTTTTCCAAGGTTAACTGTGCTCCGGACTTCATCAAGGAACTAGAGAACTTCCATTTCATAGAAAAGATATTTCATCGAAATGACTCCCAAGCTAAGGTGGCATCTCATAAGGAAGCTCATAAGGTTAATTTTGAATATATAGACTATGTAGATAAGGAGGAACAAGCATACATGAATTTTTATAGCATGGCTTCTATGACCAAGCATTTGAAAGGGAAGGCCTCTGGAGTTAAGAGTAGCAGCAGCAATCCAAAACCAAATGAGCAAGAAGAGTAAGTTTCTAAGAAAGCAAAAGAGGAGACTACCTGAAGAATGGCAGAAGGATCCATAAATCTCTTAGCTAAGGAAAAGTAGCGAGAAGAAGAAGAATAAATTCCCAGTGAAGAAAAGAGAAATAAGGAGGAAGCCATCCAAGGTAATATTGTTGATCTAGAAAAAGCCATAGCTCAAGAAGCTTTGAATCAAGTACTAGAAGGACAAGACTTAGAAGATTGCAAAGTAAGAGAAATGAAGAATATCTAGGTGGTGAAGACCAAGATCAGAGTCTTGCCCGAGATAACCCAGAAGCCCCCCCAGCCACTTCAAGAACCATACTTGCAAGACGCCATCTTCCCATAGTTGAAATGGGGTTAGTACCATTTACCCCATACAAATATTATGATGTTGCATGTTTATAGGACAAACAGTTCAATCCCAAAACAAAGACAATCATTTAGAGAACAAAAACAACTCTGAAAATGGGAGAGCGACCCCCAGTCACCACAATCATAGAGAGAACAGTTGTGAAAAATGTTGAAGATAATTTGAAGCAAATGGCTTCCATGGGCATTGCATCTACATATGAAAATTCTCACAATATTGACAAACTCACAGAGACCCTTGAGCAGTTCAAGGGAAAAATGGCCGAGATGAAACTGATTTTGAGGAAAGAGG
Source organism: Pseudotsuga menziesii (assembly GCA_001517045.1). Lineage (NCBI taxonomy): Eukaryota > Viridiplantae > Streptophyta > Pinopsida > Pinales > Pinaceae > Pseudotsuga > Pseudotsuga menziesii. The sequence continues at coordinate 241,370 of LPNX010431564.1, read as the reverse complement.
AAAGAGTCTATAGAGAATCCAAGAGAAACTATGAAGACACTCTATCAAACTATGAAAATTTATAGCAATATTACCAAATTCTGGGAGAAGAACGAGACAATTTGAAGCAATCCAACATGAACCTGATTAAATAAAAAGGGGAGTTGAAAAATAAAATTGCAGGATTGGTAACACTGAAGTCTACGACTGAACAGAAGGGGGAACAATATGAAGCCCAAGTGGTTGCACTAGATGCTAAAAATATCTCGTTGGAGGTGTTGTTGAAGGTAGAAAATGGACAAAGACAAGACATAACAACTTTGACAAAGCATGCTCTTCTACTCAGGACAAAAATATATCAGATGCGGGTCTAGATAGCAGAGGAGGTTTTGAAGGTCAGGAAAGCAGAGGCTCGACTAGAAGAAATCTCAGTCCTAGCTTCTTAATTCAGAGATAAGACTCAGAATTTCATGGAAATCATTCAAGGAATATTGACATGGTTTCAAACAACCAAGGAGCCCCCAACAAATACACCAATCAAAGATTCAGAGAGAATGCAACTTCAATACGAACTGATAGGGTTTGGTAATATAGTTGCTGATAAGTTGGTACAAGAAGTCAAGAAAACTAAGGACTAATGCATGGAGTTTTGTGAGAAGGTACTTACAACTCACAAAAGGTGCCAAACATCCTCCAAGAAAAGGCTAGATGAAGTTCTTGCACATGAAGAACATTTGAAACAATTGGATGCTAGATTACAGGAAGATGAGTTGGGCATATAATTGATTAAATGCTTGGACAAAAAGGTGCTCAAAAGTGTAATTGCCCAAGCAATAGTAAACAAATTTCATTTGGAAGATCACCTCTGGGTACTTCCAGCTTGAATGGCTAACATAAAGGCTCAGATTTCCAAACATGAAGTCACTGTCAGATTTTTGGAGCCATCAGACTTTGAGAAAATAGTTACAGATGCTATGGCATGGAAGCAGTTTATTGATGAATTATTCGAGTCCACTTGAAGTGTTTTGTCTTATTGACACATTAGAAACCTATTTTGTAATATTTATATTTTGTCTTAATTAACAAGCCCACTAGATGACAAATCCTTTTTGTAACGGAATTGTAAAAGAAGCCCAAAGGGTAGGGAGATCAAAGGTCATTTGGAAATGTATAAGTATAGGAAAAATCAAATGAGAATGGACTTTTCCATTGTCTCTTATGTGAATGTCTTTATGTAAGAAGAAAATTTTATTTTTACAATAAAGAAGGACTGATTTTTTTTCTGCTGGACAAGGAGATGTTCAAGTTTGAAATGCATGTTGTGTGGATGGTTGAATGTAGAATTATTTTTGTTTCAGCTTACTCTGCGAACTTGTGAGATCATTCTGACTTGTGAATTAATTCTATGTTATGGATGATTTCTTGTTATTTGATGAAGCTTATGCAACAAATTGAGTAATGAATGTTTTAATCAACACTGAGCTATCTCTCTGTTTATCTTTCTACTGTATTCATGTGTTTTGAATTATATCAGCTACCTATAATATCCTTAATGCATATCATATAGTACATTACTCACATTAATAATAATTTGCTCCTTGGGGATAGGTTAGTTAGTATTAGATAGGTTTATGTTAGTTGTTATTTGCTTTATGTGATTCAGGAACAAAGGAGATAAGATGGGAGGTAAGAACCTACGCATCACATTGTGAACCCTTTGCTTTGTAATCAAACTGCATTTAAATCTAGGAACTTTCATATAATTATAAAACATAAAACAAAATACATATAAACAGTGGATCGGGCCACAACCGGTTAAAAAAAATTAAACGGTTACTTAGCTCTATGGTAGCCATACCGTAAACCAGACGGATTCTCCATACCAAACAATAAATGATTTGATTGGGAACGATTATCCGGGAGAATCCCTACCATCTATACCTAGGATTTTACAGGCCTCAACATTTTTGGCATAGAAGGAGGGGCGTCGATGCATGGATAGCCGAGGAAATCCGTTTCCTCAAGAACATTCTATCGATGATAGTTTTGAAACTAATTTTCCCAAGAGAAAAATCCCTGAAGAAAAATTTAAACCTGATTTAGATGATACAAAATATCTCTATCATGTTTCTAATGATGTAGTATATCATTTGATAAGAATCACAAGATCATATGCAAAGAAGCTAGGAGGATTTCCGAATATTCTTGCCCTACCTAGAAGACAAGTTCACAAGAAAGAACACCCTTACCTAGAGGATTCTTTGTTGGTTAGGAATTTTGAAGAGTTGGTATATTTAACCTTCCAAGATATTGATCATCCCCTTGACCAGTTGGGACCTGATTCTCCTATTTGAACTCCTTTCCAATCTCCACCTCAGTCTTCTAAACCTATCATGGACGGAAATATACCTCCGAACCCTAATGCAAATCCGGCCAATCGACCTACACCATCTTGGAGGGCTAGAACACCATGAAACTTAGCCCCTCTAGTGCATGCTTTGCCACCCAATTATGAAAAGGAATTTCCTAGATTTGACCTGGGGAAAGGCACATCTATAGATGATAACCTACATATTTTTTTCCTAGTTTTAGAAGCACTAGCAGTTGAACATGAGGATGTGGTTTGTAGGATTTTATCTCATACTATTAAAGGAAAAGAAACGTCCTGGTATTTTGGATTATAAGCCAATTCAATAACTTATTGGGACACTTTCGAAAGAATGTTTAAAAGAAATTTTTGTGCCCAAATTACCACTACTGCTTTAATGAAAGAACTATTGGATTTAAAAAAGGAAAATAAAGAAAAGGCTCAATACTTTGCTCATAGGTTAAAGCCACCTTGGTTGCAACCTATGAAGAGGCTGAGAATATAGAGGTTGAGATAGAAAGCGTAAACAAGTATCGAGTGGAGCTAGAATCAAAGACCTTCAATAGTAAGAATCCTCTATTATTGAACAGAACCAACGATGAACGATCACATGAATTGGAGGGAGTAGTCAAAATGGTTCAAAAGTTATCAAATAAGATTGTGGATATGGAAAAGGAGAGGGAAGCCAAGAAGCAATTGAATCCCTATTATAAGATAAAGGATGAAAGTGGTCCCTCTCAACCTCCTACAAATAGTCCTTCTGTCATGAACCTCACTGAAGTTTGGATGGATAACTTCTGCACTTTCCATCAGCAGCCTCACTTTGAGAAAAATTGTCTGCAGTGGATAAATTCTATGACTTTAGTAATGAATCAGTTACTTGATTCTAAGTTCACTAAGCATGTGGACGAGGAAGAAAAAATGCATGAAGTAGAGTAGGAACCGAAAAAAACTACCATGGTCTTGTGGGATTTTGCACCTATGCCTGGTTTGGAAGAAGAAGAACCTAATGAAGAGATACAACTTTCAGATGTTAATGTTACAAATAGGAGCAAGGGTCCAATAATTGAAGATAACACATTACTACCGAATATTAAAAGAATTCAAGAAATCTTGAAGAAATTCATAAATAACACTCAGGCCCAACACATACTGGATTTGGTCATAACCAGACAGAACATCCAAGCTATGAGTAAGCCCATAAAGGATTCTGAAAGAAAGATAGAAGGTGTGAAGAAAAACTCAAGATATTGTGAGATGGGGTATGATATAATAGAAGACATCAGGAGGACCAAAGCTAATATTTATTTGTTTGAGATGTGTAGTTTACCCCAACAAAAGAAGAAACTTTTTGAAGAGTTAAACCCACCAACTAGCAAGCACCAAGAAAACATCCAGTCAGAAGAAGAAATCAACGAAGCTAGTATTGGTGGGAAGTCCAAATCCAGAACTTTACCTTTTTTGCTCACATTTGAAATTTTGAATCATAATGTGCACAATTGGTTGCTTGATCCAAGAGCATCTGCTAATGTTATGCTTTTTTCAGTGTGTAAAATGATAAATGGCTGACCTAAGCCATCTAATGGCAAGATAATATAGTTCGAAAGACCAACTATGAAAGTGGTAGGAGAGATTGAAGACATGATGATACATTTATCTATGCATGAGAGAGTGTGTCAGTTCATAGACATCATGCACTAGTGCAAAATGAAAGATTAGTGACCAGGAGACCAAAAATTTTGGTCACCACAATTTTTTTCAAGGGATAAATGACCAAAATTGATAAATTTAATTGGGCTAACTAAAAAAGACCAAGATAAATGACCACTTTTGGTCACGGGATAAAACTAAACTAAAAAAGACCAAGATAAATGACCAAATTTGGTCATGGGATATCTAGACTAAAAATGACCACATAACAATTGGTCATTTATTTGGTCATTTTTAGTTGTGGATCAGTTCGGTAATGGAAAATTACAATTTTGACAATGAATTTCTACATTTTACTAAATTCTAAGAGTGCATATGGATTCAAAGACCCCTAGAACCTAGTAATTTGTAAACCTCCTCATGTGTTGCAACTCCATTGTTGACACCAAATTATCTATGACGATGTCCTAACGGTGAGCTATGGCTTATATATTTGATAATAACTATACAAATATACCTATATACATTTGTTTTTAAATATTTTATATATAAATAATATTAATTATTAAACTATTTGTATTATAAACTTAAAAAGAAAATGTTACTAAGTATTTTCTTTACTATATACTAATAATATATATAAGAAAAAAATTAACTTATATATTTATAATAATAATAATAATAATAAAAAACAAAATTTAAAAAACAAAACAAGTTAAAAAAATAAAATTTTCATTCACGACACGACATTAGTGTAGTTTAACAATTTTGGTTTTGGCACCAACTTGAAGTGGTGGGTGCCAATGTAGAACAATCTTCCCCTTGCATTACCATATGATAGGCATCCTTATAAGATTACATTTCACTCCGGTGACCGTGTTTAAGGCTTCAATGGCACAAAGTATGTTTCAATCTTTGTCCATCCCATTTTTTTTTCAATTTATTGTTTTTGAATTTAATTGATATTGGAATGATAAAATTTTATCCTAGAAATTTCCTTAGAAATGGGCTTTTTAGGTTAAATTTGATCATCCTTTTTTTTAAATTAAAATTTGTATATAAACTTAGAACTTTAAAATTGCTTCAAAAATTGTTCAAATGTAAGCTAAAGATGATGTTAAGGAAGATGGATTATCCAAGTAGCCTGGTGAACAAACACTTGTAAAAAAGAGTATGGATAGCCTATCCATTCGTTTTTCATTTTTCATTGTTAATGTTTTGGCTTGAGTTATTAATTTCCAATTTGATGCACCTAATTTCCTCCTCTTTCGATATCTGGCAGGTCTTTTGTTCAGCCACCTATGAAACTGTGCCCATTTCGGCTTTTCAACATATTGAACAAATACATACGAGGGAGTGAGGAGGAGCATAAAGAAAGTAGACTTGTTGGGTGAAGTTGTGTTGTGTGTGATTGTGATTGGCGTGTTGGTATCACTAGCAGTAAAGGGGAGAAACCACGTGAACTCTTGGTGGATTGCATGAAGTGAAATATTTTTAGAACTCAATAGAGACTCTCAAAGTATATGATCTGATCATTTATTATTATTATTATTATTTTTTATTTAGAGGGATTTCATTTGTTTCTGATTTGTGGGAATTCCATTTGTTAATCAATTTTTTCTTTCTATTTGTATCCGTGTCTCCAGAACGGAGATACAACATGGAGCAAGTGATGGCGGGAACTATGTATCATCTGACCATAGAGGCCGAGGACACTGATCATCCTAAGTTGTTCAAAGCGAAGGTTTGGGTCAAACCCTAGGAGAATTTCAAGCATTCGGAGGAATTTAAACCCGTGGAGAAACCCTTTGCTTCTAGGGATGACCTTGGCGTCAAACAGGGTAAGTCCCATACCTCAATTATAAACTCAAATTTGATGGGAATAGGAGGGCAGGGTTTTTGTCCATTTCAGATTCTTTCAATATTGATTGCTTGGTTTTGATAATTTTATGAGGAATTCGGCTATACAGAGAAATTAGACACTCCTCTTTCTATTATAACATGGACCTATATCTGATTTATGTAGGCTAAATAGCAGCTGAACCCTAAATAAAATGAATAAAATGGGCCTGTGTCTACTGTCTTTATGAATCTATGTAGCCTAAATCGTCACTGAATCTAAATAAATCGATGCCGCGGTTTTATATATATACAGAAAATCCATGTTCATCTAATTGAATCGAACCATGAATCTATGAATTGAAATCAATCAGATGAACAACCAAAGATTGAAGCTGACATCTTCGAAATCCTTACATCCTGAGCACCTAATCATATGCAAAATCCAAAGATCTGACGATGCCATTCAAGCAATATTTATCCTTGTATATGGGGTTATGGTTCCCACTGGAAGGCTAGAAACTAGTGAAGTGAGTCACAAATGGCCTCCTCCCTAAAATCACAACCCAAATCTTCTTCAAATAACTCTCTCGCTTCCCTGCATACAATCTCGCAGTCTTTTCAACATATTTGTGCCTCAACTCTATATATTCAGCTTCAATGGCCTCGTATCTCTTACTGATATTCTCATAATTCCCAACAATGTCTAACCAAAATCCTTGAAAAAAAGACTCATTCTCTATATAAATCTTACCTCCCCATTTTCCCTTCTCTTTGATCATAATATAAACAAGAGTAGACTGACCATCTGAATCAGTGATTGCTCTATCAGGCAGCACATCAAATAAAATCTTAGCAAAGGATTCATACAGAGGAATATGACGCCCCATCATAGACCACCTCTCCATGAAATTCATGGACCATTCATAGTTTCTGATAAGAAAAACGCCTGCATTGATGCCCAACCAACTTCTCTTCTCATAAAAGTTTTGCTCCCATCCATGTACTATATTGAACCAACCCGCTTGCTTATCATTGGAAACCTGTAACCATCTCGAAATTTTAGGGCATTGGTAGCCCATATAAAAATACCAAATTTGCCGACAATTTCCACATGACACTTGTTCTTAAGGAATGACCTGCTAACATATTTCCTAGAATAATTGAACCATGCTGGTAAGTCAACCACCTCAATTTAGCAGAGCTGATTCATCTCGGAGTTGAAAAATTATTCCATCAGAATATCTTTTTGTAAACCCCCTTCATCTTCTTGCATGTCTATTCTTATTTATAGTTTCTTATATCCCCCAGTATACTCTTGTACAAATATGTCTAGTTATTCCAAATTCTGAAGAAGTTTAAATAGTTTTTGCTGCTAATTAAAGGGCACAAATTTTTCTCTATGATGTTTCAACATTTTTAGCCACAATTTTATCACCTTTTTGTCCCCTCTTCTACTATCCTTTTATAAATTATCCCACCAAAATGCAGCATGGAATTTTACCCTTCGAGGATCATTTTCTTTGTATTCTCGATTGTAGATATTTCTTCATTCCTGATCCCAATCTATATTTTATTATTCATTGTCTGACTCACCCTGTCGGAACCTTGCTAATCTAGCAAATCCTAAACGAATCCTCTTTTTGGAAGTGAAGTGAATTTAGTATTTAGTATCTAAATGGAAATGGTATGAGGCATTGTTAATTTGTTATGTTAATATGCTCGGATTTTTTTTTAATAATTTTGTACTCGAGACCCTTATGTTAGGGACTCCCCCTCCCCGGTCCCTCATGAATTTTCCTAAATTTTCGAGGTGGTCTCCACATGTCCACCGTCCTCTATGAATTTTCCTAAAATTTGGGGGTGGTCTCCACATGTCTCCCATGTGCGTTTCCTTTCTCTCATGCTCCCACATCCTAGAAACTTGGTGGAACAATGGAAAAAACCCTAACTCGACACCTCAATGTTACAATTAGCCATATAGGTCAACCTATGTATTAGAAATTACATTTGGACTGACCTGGGTTGGTGGGTGCGGCATTTAATATTTATATACCATCTAAGTATGCCTTTTTACAGGTTGCATGTCTGGTCTAATTTATTTGTTGTGCCCTAGTTACAGGTGTCCATAGAAATTAAGCAAAGGAAATGCTTGACATCATGGTTGAAGCTCTGATTATATTGTTAATGGTGTTCTTATTGGTTTAATTCACCCCTCATCTCAGGTATATGTTTCAGCCTTTATTCAGGGGAGGGTGCTTCAAAAATCTGGTTTGGGTGTGTTCTCAAATAGTGAATTGCCTTATAAAACAGTATGTTGACTGTAGAGATGACATGACAGCAGATTTTCAGTGCTTAGCAGTGGGATTTCCTTTAATATTAGTGCCTAGATCGGTTGTCATGTAGGTAATTTGCATGGTGTTGTCATGGACCAGCAAAATATTTAGGAAGGAGGTGTTGTACAGGCATACATTTAGCCTCATGCAAGTGGAACACTTCAGAAAGACTGATCCAAATATGTTTTCAAGCAGTGGTTTACCTTAACGAACTAATCGCCCTCGGAGAAGCGAGGTGCTCTACAACTCATTATGGGGGAGATGTTTTCATGTATCCTAAGTCACATGACACGAGGACACGGGACACGGAGGACACGGAAATACGAGTATTTGAAACAGGACACGACGACCCCGGAAACAAGACACGAAGGACACGTTTCATATATATATTAAAAACTTAACTATATATATTAATTTTTAAATATACCACATTTTAAAAAAATTAGAATTCTATACATCAATCTGAAATTTGAATCATAATATCATTGAATTTGAACATTCAATTTAAATTTGACAATCAATCATGAATCAATAATAAAATTATAATTTAATAATTTATCAATAAACATTGAATCATGAACTTTGAGTCTGATATTTCTCATTAAACCATCAAAACCAAAATGTATTACATAGATGATAGATATCGAGAGAATGCAACTGTCAAATAAAAAATAGAGATACTACTACAGTCTAGTATCTACAATACTACTAGATCTAATATCTTAGATAGTAGATACTAGATACAAAAAGAAAATAGTAAAATACTAAATAGCCACAAGGAATATTCTCATAGCTCATCAGTGGTACTAGCCATGGACAACTTTCAATAGTCCTCATGCTCCTCCATGTCAAATTCAGCAGCAATGTCGCTGCTCTCTCCTCTATCCTCCTCGTCCTCCTCTATACCCAATGGCAATCCAAGATCTGATGTTATGTTTACTGGTGTGGAGGATGACCCCTCATTAGGCTCATCATCAAAAGTCACTAGCTCTAGCACTAGGTCAGTAAGATCCATGTTGGCTAATGCCAACTCTATATTGTTGTCCAAACCCATATCATCAGGAAATACATCCCACATCTTTGTCCGACCCTTCAACATCTCTTGCCTCTTCCTATAAATAAGATGAATATTGGTGTGCACATACAACATTGCCTCTTCCCTGGACCACTCAAGCCTGCTCTTTTTGAAGCTATACAAATTTCCACATGTGCTCCAATTCCTCTCGCAACAAGAGGATGAAGTAACCTGGGAGAGGATCCTCATGGATAACTGTTGTAGAATAGGGCATCCTGCCCCATGAGATGTCCACCAACCATGGGCCTTCTTGACCCCCATGTCTCCAAGCATATCATACCCTCCAAATCTCCCCATGCCAGTGGAGAACTCTATGAAGCCCTCCTCCACCTCCTGAAGGGATGCTCTATCCTGAAATATCCTTCTAAAAGCTAACTTCCTCCCATTTGATATCTCTAAATCCATGTGGGGAGAAAATATGCATGAGGGCCCATCACTGAGCCATTCCTGACTGTAGAACTTGGGATTCAATGAATGAGCCAAACAATGCAAAGGTGTGCAATTCTTATCCCACTTGGAAAGAAGAATTCCCTGTATGGTGGTCCATAAGCTCTCTGATGATGTCCCATACTCGGAGAAATCATTCTCCATAATAATGGTCTTCACAGACTCAATCATGGAATTCCACCCCTCATAAACATCTCCTAAGGTGGGTTGGTCTTTGTCTGCAAACCGTAACAAGGAAATGATAGGATCCATGATATTAATGACAAGATTTACCTTCTCCCACCAAACATCATCTAACACTGTTTCCTTTACTTTTTTTGAAGCAAGTTGATCCGTCTTTCTCCAAAAAGACCAAAGATCTGAAATAACCATGGCTCCAAGAGCAGCCTTGACCTCCCTCAACCTCTTAAGCATGATGAATGAGGAAGCAAACCGAGTATCTGCAACCTTCAGCAATGATAAATGTGTGTACTCTTTATATATTTTGAGGTCATTGGTATGGTTTTGTACAAAAATGCGGATATAACGTGCATCCTCAATAACATTGCCAATCCATGTCACCTCTGCAGCAATATATTTAATTGCTAAATTCAAGGAATAAACAATGCATGGTGTCCAAAATATTTGTGGATACTTAGTTTCCACAATCATGCCAGCATCTTTACAAACAGGTGCATTATCAGTGTTGATTTGCACACAACTATCAACACCTACTTCTTTAATAAATTTAATGAACAGCTCACCCATATATTGTGCATCCTTGTATTTTTTGAGAGCATCCACCGCTTTCAAGAAGATCGGTCCATTATGGGAAGATACCATGAAATTAATGAGTGGGTGGCATGATGTATCTATCCATCCATCAGAAACAATACTAACACCGGATGAAATCCATGATTTTTTTACAGGTAGTAGGATTTTGTCCACCTCCTTCTTTTCCTTAACCAACAATGTGGTTCTAAGCTTCTCTGAGCTTGGAGACACACACCCTCTTGGATCCTTTTCAACTAAAGCTCGACACATCTCAATGAAAAAAGGTGACCGTGAAACATTGAATGATATGAAGTTGAGATAGAAATGAAATGCAACAGTAATATCTACCTCATCTCGAGTCTCTTTCTGATAAATTTTGTCCATTGGACCATAATTTTGGGCTGCCCTTTTTTTTGTTGGCTGAATTTCATCTCCACTTCCAAACTTGATAGATGTACTCCTCAGGAATGGAAGAGGATCATCATTTTTTGACATTTGTTTGCTTGTTGCTGCCACATTCCTCAAACCAACTACATCCTCCTTTTCCAACTGCTTTCTTTGGCTAGCAGTGATGGTTCTGCATGGTCCAAGTCCACAAGGAAGGGCCAACAAATGGCCCTTAACTATAAAATAAGTGCTCTTAAACTCACCCTTGTAGAAATTGCAATACCAATGAACATTTCCTCCCTGAACCCTCCTTGATCCAGGCCCATCTTTCTTCGTTACATACTTCCATAGGGGGTATTTTTTTTCCTGTGCTTGTTGTTTTGCTACAGCAGCAAGGTTTTGTAAGGGCTCTGAGGGCCTAGCAGCTCCCAAAACTTCACTTGAAACACTTGGAGCACTGCCACCAGCAGAGGAACCAAGAGGTACATTTATGCTCTTTCTTTGAGTTCGACCTCTTCCTGCTGCCTTTGAAGGTTGAGCCATTCTGAAACAGAGAAATGAGAATGAGAAAATCAAAGATTCAAAACTTAATTTACAAATTTTTTATTTTTTTGGCTTTACAAATTTAAAAATTAATACTGTATTTCAAAAATTAAAATTAATACTGGTTGCTGAGCCTAGACTAGCCAACCTTCTAGGGTGAAGGGAGATGTGACTGGCTTCCTTAACTGGTGTTGTTTCCCTTTCTGGTTGCTATGATAATGCACACAGCACTTCTATCTGTAAAATATTAAAAATACTAAAAATAAAATACAAGTTACAAAAATTATTGATCTCTGTTTGTATAAAATGTAAGCTGTAAACCGCCTTGGATATTCACATCATTGGCTCATTAGAACAGATCTAAATCTTACAGGATACAATAAGTTACCAATTACCATTTTTCTAGCAATTCGTGGGAGTGGTTATGGTGTTCCTGTGTGCATTTGGAAATCATTTTCTTCACTTCTCTTGAAGTCTGAGTTTCATTTCTTGTTAGGACATACTTCATACTCAATCTTGGGCGCAGAGACTCATACAAATAGTGACCATAAAAACTGTCAACTTCAGATATGAAAAACTGTTAGAAATGCCAGTTTATGCTTGAATGTGTTACAGAACTCAGGTTTGGACGTTTTATTGTTTTCTGAGTGTACATAATTTTGGGCAGCGAGTTTATATGTCTGGGAGTTTCCTTCAATGAGAACACATTCATTATTTGTATGCTGATGGGAATGGCAAACTTTTAGATATGGAACTTCTCGATGTACTATTGCTACAGGCTTTATTAAAGAAGGTACTGCTACTACATTTAGTGTCATTTAAAATCTATACTGTACACTACTGTTGCTTATTTATATTGCCTTTATGTGAGTTAATTATTCGAAAAAGCACTATGAATGTATGAGAAACCAAATGGAAAACTATGAACTGTTGGGAAATACGGCAGACCCGGGTTTAATCCTTTTATGTTGCACCAACAAAAGACCCACAGTGTTGGCCCTTTCAGCAACAACCTGCACGTAGGTTGCAGTCTCACCTGAAACAGCTATGGGGTGCCGCAGAATCAGGTTTCTGCAAGCAGAGAGGGATATTACTATACCTTATCCTTTAATAACTTATTAATCAACAATTACACAGCTTTTTCATTCACTTATATACAACTTCGCAGATAGATAAACAACCTTGACTTGCTTAACCCACTACAGGGAATTCAGAGCGAAGCTTGTTATTGGCAATGATCTAATTTATCGAATGTATACAGTTATTAATGCATAAAGACAACAGAAAGAGAAACAACACAAGAAACCACAACACCAGATATAACGTGGTTCACCCCCAGTGTAGGGGTTACGTCCACAAACTGTGTTTTATTCAACTTGCTACAAAACCACAGTTTGATTTGCGCACTCAGCTGCAGATCCCTTCAGTCCTTAACAGCCGCGCACACAGCAGCAGGCCTTTGTGCACACAGCTGCAGATTTTCCTTAATCTTCTTAAAAAATCCTCTGTGCACACAGCTGTAGAGGTCATCCACGCACACAGCTGGGACTTAACCTTTCCTTACAAAATCAGCCTTAGCTTCTCCTTAATCTTTCTTACATCATAAAACCTAACCTTTCTTATTTACACAAGTGCCTATTTATAACGCACTGTTTACAAAAACATGGATTCAATACCATGGGCACCCAAAACCCTAAACCCTGGTCTTAAGCCACGGGTTTATTACAATAGAAGACTTTGACTCAACCCTTGACACCCCTAAGACTTTTTTGAGTCAAACCCGCGGAGTTACCCATCTTAAGGACCGTTGAGGTGCGTGCCCTAACAGGCCCCTAAGACTCACCAATGTCCCGTACCGGGGCACTTATCTGCTCGGCTGGTGGTAAAATTTGCTTGGTGAAGACATTGTGCACTGGTTCCTGGAGTCCTTCCTGCTAGTGGCCGGCTGCCTACTTCTTTCTGCTGCTTGATATTGATGCTGAATAAGGCCTTGTGGATCCATCTGCAACCCCATCCTTTGGTCGGGTTGGCGACACTTAACCAGCCATAGCTTGGGGTCCCCTGGAATTATGTGTCACGGTGCATAAGACACACAGCTGCCATGGTTCTGCTATGTCGAAAGATTTCAGGGTGGGGCTCGCCAGGGTCGTTTGGTGAGGTCTTATGGCCTTCGTGGCTCCATGTTAGAGAAAATTTGTGCCTGCCTTCGCCTAGTTTAGAGCAAACTTCTGCCTGCCTGTGTACCTAAGTCGAATACGACTGTACTGGCAGATTACTCAAAAGGTTCTGCAGACCTCTCTCTCTGAACTCTCAGACTAGCTCCTGGACTTCATAATTGTTTGACATGGCTCCAGTCGAGCAAACTCCAAGAAGTGCTTTGAGGAAGATTTCACAAGCCAATGTAGCTTACTTATAGAATTCCGTTACAGAATCTGTCATCATAGTGTAGTAATGACATCAAATCTGCTTGAATACTAGAAATATCGTCACACCCATCCTGATATTTTCCCGAAATCTCATAATTACAGTTATCAATAGTAGCTCACATGCCACCGTCGTCAAATGTATTTTGTCCCATCCATCTCATACTAGGCTATGACACAGTTCCAACCTACGACATAACAACCACTTTCCACTTCGACACAGGGTGAACCTACGTCCCCTGACCAACCTTCGTCTTCCCATACTTTATCCTTCAGATTACGACATTCCACAGTGTGGCAAGCAGCTATGCTGGGTACGTAGAATTTTATTTCTTGGTGCTACCTTCAAGTCTGAGGACTTGGCCTATCCCTATACTTCTTTAGATGTTTCCCATTTATCATAGAAGGAAAGAGTTCTCCATTTAACTTAGCTAGTTGGACTGCGCCCCCATCAGTAACTTTCTGTACTATATACGGTCCCTTCCAATGTGTCTTAAAATTTCCGGGGAGCTTCATGAATTTGCTATCATAGAGGAGCACAAGATCACCCTGCTGGAATTGTTTCTTCTTAATGTGTCTGTCATGCCACGCTTTTTCTCGAGCTTTCTGCACCTATTGCTAGAAACTTGCAATAAATATATCCTCCTCGAGTTCTAATATTTGTTTCAGTATCTCTGTTATTATGGTTGGGTCATCCATCTCGGTGAAAGCAGATATTCTGAGGCTGGGAACAATGTATTCCATGGGCATGACGGCTTCTTGCCCATAAACCAATCGGAAAGGTGTATGGCCTGTCAAATTTTTGCAAGTAGTTCTGTAAGCCCATAGCACTGCTGGAATGTGAAGGTCCCAATCATTTCTGTTAGCATTACAAATCTTTGTCAAAGCATGCTCCAGGATCTTATTAAAAGCTTCGACAGTCCCATTTTCTTGTGGATGATAGGATGTACTTTTCTGATGGTATACTTGAAATTCTTCAGTCAACACTGCAATAGTTTTATTTAAGAAATGTGATCCTTGATCGCTCATAAGGACGCGAGGACACCCAAACCTGCACAAGATGTGATCGAAGATAAATTGTGTAGCTGTAGCAGCGCTACAGTTCTTGACCGATTTGGCTTCAGCCCAACAGGTAAGGTAGTCAGTTGCTGTAATAATATATCTCGCGCTAGACTTCTTCACAGGGGATTGATGGGGCCGACAAAGTCAATAGCCCATTTGTCAAAAGCTTGTAAGGTTACCTGCGGAACTAGGGGCATTTCATCCCGCCAAGATTGTTTGCCTGTCCTCTGACAGACGTCGCAGTTGTGGCAATATTCTCTTGCATCCTTGTGAACGGTGGGCCACCATAAGCTGGCTGTCAAAATATTCTGTGCGGTAGCTTTCCCTGCATAATGACCTCCTGCTGCGCCAGAATGTGCCTCATCCAGAATCAGGGGTCGTTCACGCTCCAAAACACACCTGCGTAGTATTTCATCTGGTCCCATATTGTACAGCTGGCTGGCTATTAGGGTGAAGTCCGCTGCTTGCACTACCAGCTACTTTTTTTGTTGTGTTGTCATTTCAGCAAGTGGAAACCCTGTAGACAAGTACTAAGAAATATGCTGGAAGTAGTCATCGACTATCTGGATGGAAAACAGCTCCACGTCAGGGAGGCCCTCATCCAAACTGGTGGGTTCTTCACCCGACTCGAACCTCGAAAAGTGGTTAGGTCCTAGGTTCAGTCTCCCAGGCTTAACTAGGATTTCGAAGTCATATTCTTGGAACAAAATCATCCATCTGCATATTCTTCCTCCTAGCACAGGCTTATTAACCAAATATGTCGAAGCAGAATGGTCAGTAAACATCTTAAAATGAGATCCTAATAGATAATGTCGAAACTTTTGTAGTCCATACACCATAGCAAGGCCTTCCCGCTTGGTTGTAGTATAATTTTTCTCTGCAGTGGATAATTTTCTACTGGCAAAAGCAATAGGGTGGTCGATCTGACCTGCGCCTGGTTGAGCCAATACCACCCCTAGAGCAATGGAGGATGCGTCAACATGCACATGAAATTCTTTGTTCTAGTCAGGAAATACTAGAATAGGGGCAGTGACCATTTTTTCCTTCAAAATATCTAAGCTTTCCTGGCACTCCGGTGTCCATTCGAACTTATTATCTTTCTTCAACTGCCTTTCCATCGGAGCGGTAATTTGAGCATATCCTTGGATGAATTTTCTGTAGTAACCAGTGTGACCGAGTGTCGTGCGCAGTTGTTTGACGGACTTCGGGGGTGGCAGATTTACAATAATAGCTATCTTCGTAGGATCCATCATCAATCCCTGCTTACAGACAACATGACCAAGGAGAATTCCAAAAGGGGCACAAAAGATACACTTTTTTAGATTCAAAGCAAGCTGGTGCTGTCTACACTTGTTTAACATAAGTCTCAAACTAGTGAGGTGGTCTTTTACTAGCCCAAAAATAGTTCAATCATCAAAATAAACTTCTAAGAATTTATGTATATATTCCTTAAACGCAGAGATGACGACCCTAGAAAATATAGCAGGTGCATTCTTCAGCCCAAAGGGCATGATAGTATACTGAAAGGATCCCATTTCGGTAGCAAATGTTGTCTTATGTTGGTCTTCTAGAGCAATTCGGATCTGATGGTAGCCAGAAAACCCATCAGTGAAAGAGTATATTTCTTGACCTCCAACATTGTCGAGAACTTCGTCTGTAAAGGGGGTAGCAAAGGGATCATGCAGATATGCATCATTTAATTTCTTGAGGTCGACACAGATGTGGATTTCACCCTTAGTCTTCTTCTCCTGGACCACCATAGGAATGACCCACTCAGATTCTTCAATAGGCTCAATTATTCCTGTGGCAAGCATCTTATCCAGCTCCACCTTAACCTTTTCTTTATACTTCGAATTCAATCTATAAGGCTGCTGTTTCACAGGTTTTGCATCAGGTTTCAAAGGGATATTCATTACGCCAATATCACCCAAGATACCATTCATTTCGGAAAACTTTGTTGGAAAGAGATCTTGGTACTTGTGGAGAAGTTGGGTTACCTTGCTGACCATTTCATCATCCCAATAGTCACCGATTGTGGCGAGCTTAGGCTTTTCTTCGGATCCAATGTTAACTGTGCGTGTCTTCAGGGGCTGATTTACTTCCGGGGCTTTGATGGCTAGTCCTTGCACATCGCAGCATCCTTCTGACTCAGGGATAGCGATATTGCGCGGGTCCTCATCCTCCTCAATGGCGAAGTTATAACATTCTAGTGCGTGGGCTTCCTGCACTGTCCAATCCGGTCACTGTTCTACTAGTTCTCGGTCATCAAAGAACTTGGTATGGATGATCCTGATAGCCGCGTCTAGAGCTGGGCAGACATCATTAGTAGAAAAAGTATGTATAAAACTATGGGCAAGACAGTCCCAACTTACAGTATCTAGGCAGAGCTCAGCTTCCTCGTACCAGTTCTGAGCTATCGGTGCCAGTGTATGGATGAATCTATGTACCCATTCGTTCTAAGGTACATACCTCCACACCTCATAGTAGTTTGCCAAATGTGCTTGTGGACTAGATTTTCCATCAAACTTGCTTCACACCTCCTCAGGCTGGTCCTTAAATCTTAGCCGAAGGAGCCTCTGACAGGCTTCCCAGCTAGGAATCTACAGCTTATGGCTCTTCCACCATCTGGCTGCTGTGACTCTGAGTGCTAACTCCAAAGAAGTCATTTTCTGTGACTTCGGTATCTGACCTGAGAATTGTACAATAAATGGGTCAGGGTCTGTCGAACCATCAAAAGTAGGGAGAGCGCTTGGTTGTGAGCTGAGCCATCTGAGGGATTTAGTAGGTCTGGTACTGCTATGTCCATGGAGCTCATATAATCGGTTCTGCCAACTCTCTAAGTCATCCTCCGAGTTGGTCATACAGGAGCTACCAGACTCCCAACCTGCGGTAGGAGGATCCTCATAACCTCTGTCATGCGCGGTGATAGTGTAGATGGGCTCCACATCATCCTGATCCTTTTGTCGGAGTGGTTCTATGTACCGTTCCCCTTGTGAGGGATCCAGGGGTAGGATGAATCTCAAGTCTTTCCCTTCGAAGATCATCTATCTCTTCTTTAGGTTAATAACTGCAGCATTTTCCATTTCCCATTGAATTCCTAACAAGGCTGGGTAGGGGTCGCTGTCATCAATGATCTCAATTACTTTGAAGTCCATGACAGTACTGACCCCGGCAATATCTGTTTGGGCACTCAGGAAACTTCCTAGAGGCACAATCCTTTGCTGGTTGGCTAGCCGCAACTGGATAGGGGACCAGGCGAGGGGGGGTTTTCCCATGTGTTCCCAGGTTTGTTTAGTTAACACATTTACGTCGGACCCTAAGTCCAAGATAACATCAGTTAGATTATATGCCCCTATCTGAGCATTCAATCTCATTTCCCTGCCAGTTCTGTTCACTCTATGAACAGTTTTGTCTTGAGCAGAACTGTGGTGAGGTCTGCAGGAAGCAATGACTTTCTGTAGCTCAGTCAGAGCATCCTGATCTAGTAGCAGTTTGAGGCAACTCTATAAAAAGGAGGATAGGGTACTTACATTATCCCGCGGGGCTTCCTGGGGCCGCGAAGATAGTTGCTGAGGTTGTGCAGGTGTAACGGATGTGCTAGGACCAACAAAATCTTTCTTAACTTCCATAAATGTCTCTCTTTCTCTTGTGATATCAAATGCTGGGATTTTCACAGGAGCCTTACGAACCCGAGTGTCGGTGGGCTGTATTTCTGTATCCTGTGGGTGTGTCGTAGCTCCACTCCATGTGACAACATTGATATTTGCGGTAGTTCTGGGCTCAACTTAAATCATCTGGATATTCCATGTAGGGGTACTCTGTCGTGCCTGAATCTTAGCTATGAGCTGCGGGCACTGCTCAATCACATGATCTACCGTGCGGCAGTACCGACATGTCGTAGTGGGGTTCTGACAATCGCGAGCCAAATGCCTAGCTTGGTTACAATTGTAACATACCACCATGGCCTCTAGAAGACCCTCTACCAGAGGCACCCCCCTGGTAACCATAGCTATCACTACTGGGGCCTTCATTGCGCACCTGGTAGGAATCATAGGTGCAGCACTCATCCTCATTATGACCTACGGACTTGTAGAAATTACAGTAGGGTTTCTTAGTTCCCTGTCCGTACCATTGCAGCAGGTGATAGTTCTCGGGTCGGTGCTGACCTGTTGTTCTGCAGAAATCACAATATAGGACTTGTGGTGGAAATGGGTTCAGTGCACCTGTACGCAGGTACTTGCTTACCAGAGGGCACCGTTCCTTATCGTGACCTTCCGTCCGACATTGTGTACACCAAACCTCTTCGCGATCGGGTTTTCCCTTCTTCATCTCTCGAAGTTCCAGGGCCATCGCTGCTAGCTGCGCTTGGATTTAAGCAATACTAGAATCATCTCTGACGGGGGAAGTCTCCATCTTCATTGTGATTTCCAGAGCCTCTTACTGGTCAACAACCTTCTATTGCATGAGCGGAGTTCTGATATGTGGTAATAATGCCGCGATAAACCATTCCTTGTGCTACGCAAGACTAATGGTAAAGCTGACTTGGTCGAGAAGGACTTTGAATCTCTGGTCAAAGTCCCACACAGATTCGCCGCACCGTTGTTGAATCTCTTTGAGTTCGGTGATGCTCTGCGATTCTGATTTAGGATTTTTAAATTCTTTGGTTATGACTGCCTTAATCTCATCTAACGTAGGGCTCTGAGTACTGGAGAACTTCATGAACCAGGTCAAAGCCCTGTCCCGGAAAGAAGTAATGAGTTGTGCGGCTCTCACATATGGGTCTGTAATTTTCTTCACATTCCATACTGCTTGTAGAAGGAGCAAGTCGACATAAGTCGACTTGAACGAAGACCGACTTAGTCGATCAGCCGACTAAGTCGAGAGACCGACTACGTCGGTCGGCTGAGTAAACACAGTAGTTAGTCTGTTAACTAATAGTCGTGTCGGTTCGGTGAACCGACAGGTAGTTATGATTGTAACTATTTGTAACATGTATATTAGGCTATTGAGCCACACAAGAACACAGTTCAGTTCAGTTCTTGGCTTTGTATGATCTATTGAGAATAATATAATCTGTTCATCATATCAGTTCTTGTCTCTTGCATCTGTGTATATTTTTGTATGTATTATTGGTAACCTTATGTGATCTCTGGGATTACAACATTGGTTCCGTTGCCGGTAGTACATAACTGGAATATATGCTCACCTATGATACCAGAGCAGGAGATCAAGGACTGGTGGGAGCGAAAAATTGCTAACTATCTACAAAATTACGCAAGAAGGAACAGATTGACAGTCGCAGAAGCAAAAGCCAGATTTTTCACTGAAACTCACGAAAAATTTGTCGAATCCGTGCCCCATCTACTGAAGCATCTTTTGGATGAGAAAATTGGACAAGACTAAAGAAGCACAGTTACTCTAGAAACTGATCTGAGGAGGACGTACGAATCTCTCGGAGTGGTTCGAAAATCTAGCCGACGACTTCTGCGAGGAACAAGCAGTCAAAGACAGGACTTCTGTGGAAACCGTCCGACAAAAATTTTTCACAGAATTTACTGATCAATTATTGTGTTCCTTGCCCGCTTTACTGTTCAAATTTTTAATAGAGAAAGGAGCAGGGCACATTGTTGAACCTCGACCTCTATTACATGAACCACCCTCCAACACTAACTGGGCGGAGAAGCAGAAGCAGTGGGAGAAATTCATCGCTGAAAGGGAGTGGGAATACTTCCTGAGTAAGTAGACACTATCCGAGCTTTCTAAAAAGCGTCGGGTAGGCCATGGGGGGGTAGCTGGTCGTGTGTCGGACCTAGAGCATAGTGGATCCTAGTCGACTAGAGTCGTCGTCACCAGTAATGCATAATCGACCGAAGAGGAACTGAAGGCATAGTACTGTACTACAGTATGTCGGACATTAAGAGAATCGAAAGGGATGAAAGACAGAAGAAAAGGGAAGCCAGATGAGAAAGGGCCGCAGAGCTGCAGCAAAACCCTAGGGAGACCGACCATGATGAAGTACCGCCAGAGTCGGGTCATGACCGACGCAGAGAAGGCGAAGAAGAAGAAGCGGCGTCCCCTGCAGATGATGAAATGTGGATAGAGCAGCCAGAAGCTCTCCAACTAATTGTTCCCGACAAAGGAGTAACCCTTTCCACAGTAAGTCCGTGTACCAGAATACAAACTATTATTGAATATGACCTTCGACTAAGAGCTGGTGACATTACACTCTGGAGTCGACTAGGCGATGAACCATACCTGGGTCGACATCTCGTCATACGTCGACCTATCGAAGGTAATTGGGTGACCTTTCAAACGGCGCATTCCTTTCGTAGTATCCACTTGCTCCTGCCGACACATGAAGGAGCACCCCCCCTGCCACACACAACTTCATAAGATACACAAGAGTCAGACTTGAGCACGCAAAGTTACAGTGGGTCATTAAGAAGACAAATTATCAATAATCCGCTCTTCGACGAGACAGAGTCAACACCCGACGGGAGCACAAGTTCCGTCGACCAAAACCCCATCGTCACCCCGACAGACTCGTCCGACTCAACAACCCCACCCCTTACAACACCACCTCCCCCACCTCCACCTCCGACATCATCAGAGAGTAGTGACAGTGACTCCGACATGGGTCACGAATATGCTCAGATTCCCCTTTATGAGGGTGACGAAGACCCCAGACGACACTGGTTTGTCTGCGAGTCGATATGGGAGGCTAATAAAGTAACAGAAGAAGACCGACAGATAGCCCAGTTCACCGGAGCCCTTCGGAAAAGAGCTCTCACATGGTATATGACATTTACTGAAAGGAAACCTAGCGCCACAAAATCAGAGATAAAGATGCAATTCCTCTCCTTCTTCAAGACTCCCGATGCTAAACACCTGGCAGCCAAGAAGCTGAAGACGACCCAACAGAAGCCAGGAAAAACAGTCCGCGATTACGATAAATGATGGAAGGATCTATTGAGTCAGTTGGACTACGTCATCGATGAACAATTACTCATTCAATGGTTCCTTGCAAGACTTTCACAGAAATTTCGCCGACACATCAGTCTGGAGACCTTCAAGTCGTATGAGGATGCGTTGACAAAAGCTTTGCAGGTCAAGATGGATGAAGACATACCGGCCTGCCCGACCGACCACCACTTGGAAGAACAGCTGGAGAATATGCAGAAGTCCTTGAAAGAGCTCACACTTAAGAACCAAGACATCTGGTGTACTAGCTGTTCAACAGCCGGACATACAAAGGATAACTGTCGATAGCAATTCAGTCGACAAGATGTCCGTTTTGTACAGACAAAAGCGTTTTGTGACATCTGCCAGGAACGAGGAGACCATTCCACCGCCGACTGTCCTTACAATATGAAGAATGGCAAAGCCTCCTGGTGTGCTATATGCGAAACTGCAAATCACAACACGGCCGACTGCCATCTCAACCTCAAAAATAGACAAAACTACCAGGCCTTCTACCAGACTAATGCTGTAGCACAGAACACAGAGCAGAACAATAACAATAATCAGAATGGGCAACGAAACGAGGGCTAACGCTACGACCGTCGCAATGACAATCGACGACCAGGGTTTGGAAGAATAGGTCGATTCGTTGGAAGTCGAGAAATACGAAGTCGTCGACCTACTCAATGCTTTATTTGTTACAAAGAAGGGCACAGATGCGCCGACTGTCCGTACAAGGACAGGACTGATATGAAATTTTGTACACATTGTGGGGTAGGTGATCACTCCTTGGAGGATTGCCCTACAATGTTGGAAAAAATTAGTAATAAAAAGAATGTTAATGTCTTGTCTTGTGTCCAGAAGAATGATGTCATAACTACTAAGAATTTGCACATCGTCACTCGACAAGGCACTAAAACCGGGCCTGACAATCCTCTGATTAGTAAGATCACACACACAAACACATACCCTGACCCTTGCAAGGAACAACACACATATCAGAAAGCCACAAACATATTTTCAAAACTTGCACAGCATGAAGACATTAGTCACAGTCGACACGACTCGACCCGGCACCTAACCCATCTCATTCACACAGATAAATCTGTCGGTCAGTTCATTGATTTATTGCATCAAATCAAACACACTAACCCTGAGAAACAAACTAAGAACATCTGTAGCCTAAATCAAAAAGACAAAAATGATGTCAACCCTCTTGTCGACCTGGAAATTGAAGGGTTCCATGTCCGACAAGTGGTGCTTGATTTTGGGTCTCAGGTCAATATAATGACCCGGGATACCTGGGAAAGGATGGGACGACCTCGACTCTATGAGTCAGGAATTTATCTGAAACTAGCCAACCAGGGCCTTATTGAACCCATTGGGGTTTGGAAAAATGTAGACACAACCATTAAAGGCATATCGACTAAGGTTGATTTCGAAATCATTGACCCAAAGGAAGGAGCTAGCTCCTTCCCAGCCCTTGTAGGTCGACCTTGGGGTAGAAAGATGAAAGCCTCTATCTCTCTAGATAAAGAACGTATTAAACTTAAAGGAAATGGTCAAAAGGTCATAGTACCTATTAACCCCTCCCAAGGCCAACCCTGGGTTGAACCAATTGATGAGGAAGTGGATATCTGACAACTTTATCAGATCCAAAACAATACTGACTACACAGAACCAAACGCCCAAGGGGAGCTTTACTTAGGTAACCCCGACTCAGTTGGTTACAATTTAGATGCTGAACTATATGACTGGGAAATGGAAAACTATGAAACACAATCAAGAGGGTGCTGGACGATCCAAATAGTACAGAAAAAACCCACCCGATAGTGCTTTCTAGTCTCAATTATCCCCAAGATTTTTGAGAGAAAAATAAGAGAACACCCTACCTTACAACCGACCAACGAAACAACCAGGACCCAAACAAGGTATAAGGAGAGGGAATCCCCAGTCATGCATGTTGAACAAGTGTCTAAGAACATTGGAGAACATGGCCGATTACAGAGCTTAGTAGAAACCTTCACTGGTCAAGCAGCTAGATGGTGGGATACCCATCAGACAAAACTTCAGACCTGGACTAGTGCAGCAACTTATTTTGTTGAACGGTTTGGGGGAAATAAGCTAACCCCACAAGCACAGATCCCCATCTTTACTCAAGGCCAGAACCCCCAAGAACACATCCAAATGTGTGAAAAAGAATGGAGAAACCTAGGACATAAGGATGAGAGAGCATGGCCACACTTGTTCCCCTCAACCCTAGACGACTTACCTAGCAAATGGTATAAGATGGCGGAAGCCAAAGGTGAAACCTTTTTTTGGAATGAACTCAAAGCCAATT